>JAKTUH010000130.1:0-21141 GCA_030556585.1 Geotrichum carabidarum
AAAAAAAAAAAAAAAAAAAAAAAGGCGCAGCAAATCATGAACCAATCAAAATCACATAAAACTGTATGAGCCGTACGTCGTCTGATCACATATATATATATATCTATAGCGGTCTGGACTGTTTAAGCCGAATATTCAACAAAGACACTTTGACTCAAGATAAAGCTTAGTATCATTATATTATGCAGCCTTAGAGGCATGGCTGATAACAGTGCAATGCCAATGGCAATTGGCAAGATCAAACAAACTGCTTGGCTGGCTAGAGAGCCGTTGATACAAAACAAAAAATATTTTTTCACCTGTGCGGTCATGTATCTACATGATTAAGGTTAGTTTGATTTGGGCTCTGTATATATCTGCAGAGGGTTTTCGATTGAGCCGGTTATCCGCTCTATTTTGATGATCTGCTTGAGACCAAAGCCAGGAACACACATGTAACAGCAATACTGATGGTTCTAGAAGAACGTCTAGGCATGCATGTGCAAAGAACTCTAGTCGGGCACACGGGTAGAATGCTTGGAAGGTTAAGTGTGGTATACCCTTATGGACTGTTCAGTTCAGTTTAGCTATTAGACTGAACTCTCCCGCAAGATCTTGGTTCTACTATAATGTTGATCAGATGGATTTTTTGTTGTAAAAAAAGAATATCACGCTTGGGCAAGTTCTCTACATATGGTTCCTGTGCTCACAAACTGGACCAAACTATTACGTTATTACCTGATGAGTTTATCAAAGCTTGGAGCATCAACAAGTTGAGCAGCGGAACAATAATCGAGCCGGCAAGTAGTTGACTATCTTCATTATAAATATTTTTTTTAAAAAAAACAAAAAGGACCCTTCGTAGACCACTGTAGACCTGTGCCTGGGTTTTTTTCATGTTCTGTTCACTAATCTAGAACAGCGTCGTTTTAGTAATTGAGACCACCAACCTTGGAATCACCGCGCCTTCCTTCAAGCTCACAAATTTGGTCTCCTGCAGCTGTTTATTTCAGCTTTCGCCCACTAGAGCTCTCTTTAATATTGTATACAAAGCTTCACCTGCAGCCGTAGCAAGGACCGGGATAAGACTTGGCGGCGGCACTTCCCAAACCAAGGTTGTGCTTGAGTATAATATTGTCGGACTACGAGTACCACACTTTGACATGCTGTCCAAAGAGGAAAAAAAGAATTGGGACTTTATATAAGGCTAGCCCGATATTTGTTGACCACAGCTGCCGCCGCCTTTTGTGACATCAATGATCTTAAATCAACCATCAGCCATACCCAGAGAGACCCACAACCTCAAAGCTTCTTTTCATCTCCACCTCTACATAATCTTGAATACCTTTGAGAGAATCCTAAAACAAACCTGGTCTCAGGTATATTAATACACAAGATAAACTAAAAAAAAGGAAAGGAATCCTCCGTAGCAGGGAATCGAACCCTGATTTGCCCGGTGAGAGCGGACTGTGCTAGCCATTACACCACAACGGAACACTTGTAAGTGTTCTTCTGACTGTGCGATTACGAGCAATGCAGTATCAACCTATTGTACAAACAGCAAATTTTGTCTGTTTTAAAAGTAATAGGGGTATTAAGATTGATGCTAGAATATTGGAAAACAAAGTTTGAGCTTGTTTGGAGTTGGTTTCGTAACGCGTTATGACTCAAAATGTGAACATCGTTATGGCTGCAAGGGTTGGCGTTCAAAAAAAAGAAAAGAAAAAGTTGGCGTTCAAAATACAAGAAAGAGCCAATTTGGTCTGTGTAAAAACAAGTTTCTATTCAAGATGAGAGGGAGACTCTGAGCAATGTAAATACATTTAATTGAATTGGATATTCTTAATAGTAGGATGTTTAGAAAAATTTGAAAAGATTGGATTTGGTGTCTGTTGAGTTGAATCTTGAAGGTTGGCCAAGTGTGAAATCAAACTGTAGAATGTTAATCACCATTCTTTCCTCAGAAAGCTTCTTTTTTTTCAGTAGTTTATAAAAAGTGTGAATATTTACAACTTCATGGAAGTTCCATAGTGGCCAGTTTTGTTGTTCAATTGGAGTCTTCTTATCGTTCATCTATAGCCAAGCATACCGAGAGCTGTAAGCAAAGCGTGCAATGAATTGAATGAGTGAACAGTGAAATGGTCTTTTCATCTATACTGAAATTTGATTGGATCCAATATCTATAGTGAAACTACAATATTGGAAAATAGCCATGAAGCTGATCAAGGCAAGTCTTATGAAATTGGCTTTTGAGTTGGAGTTGGCAAACCTGACCTTGATGGAGCATTTGTAAACAAGAAAAGAAAGAAAAAAAAAAGACTCGTTTGTTTCGAATTATCACTGTCCACCGTCATGTCCTGACCAAATAACTAGTGCCATCATCTGCCGACGTCTCCTTAAGCTCACACATGCAACTGTAGGACCTCTATTCTGCATGTGCTGTTTGTTTTATAGTCGAATGGACCGTGTTCTGAGGTTTCAGCATCTTGACACTATAGACCAAATATATTTACAAATACAAAAAAAAAGGTTCAGAGGATCTTTTATAATTTGATTCAATATAGACTTTGTGTTAATACGACCCACGTCATATCTTAGACCAGTCAGGCCGCTGTCACAAAATGCAACTGCCGACAGAACCAGATATATATGTGGTTTAGTTCTTTATGAATGCTGCTGACTTTGAAAACTCAAGCTGCAAGTCTCTGCCTTTTTGCAAACCTTCTTCTTGCGCCTACATATATGTCCATAAGCCCAGGTTAAAGTTTCTGTTGTAACCAGCTGTTTGCAAGGCCCTGATGTGCTTGGCTATAGTCCAAAGTCTTATAGATATATATGTATAACATTTCCAATCAAGAAGCGGATCCGGCGCTTTTTAAAGTAGACGCTATCGGAATTTGCTTTGCCCATATCCAGCTACCGGCCTAACAGTTAATTGAAGTAGTTCAGAAATATACAAATATATATATATATATGGATTCAAAAAAACAAAAAAAGAAAAAAACTATATATGGTTCATGTCGTCAAAAATGCTACCTATAGTGCAACTGTTAATGTCAGAATGGCAGAACTTTCCTAGTAGTACTGTTAATCCTGGTGTTGCAGTTGTTGTTGTTGTTGTTGTTGTTGTTGTTGTTGCTGCCGCTGCCGTTGCCGCTGCCTCACCTCCCTCTGATGCTGCAACATCAGCACCCTCATATACTCGCTGAACTCGCGCTCAGCCGCCTCCTGGCCCATACCCCTCATACTCTGCCACTCCTGGATCCACGCCAGCCCAGCCTGGGCCATTGACTGAGTCGTGCTGGCCAAGCTCAGTGACGTGCTGCTGCTAGACAACGCCGCGAGCGAGGGCCCAGGTTCCAAAATGTCGAATTGGAGAAGCCGCAGGGAAACGGTTTGGACGCTGTCGAGGTACCGCTGGTCGTTGTCGGCAACCATGTAGTGCTGCTGATGCTGATGCTGAGGCTGAGGCTGAGGCTGAGGCTGGGTGAGGTACTGTCTGGGGGTATACCCGCGCGGGTCTAAAGTAGACAAAGAAACCGGCTGGCGTCTCGGCGTTATCACTGCTGCAGAAGCTGGAGAAGAAAGCCGAAGGGTGCTGGCAGACGACTCGGGCATGGCTTCTTCGTCGGAGCTGCTGCTGCTGGTCTCGTCAGCAAACACGCCAGACGAAGACCGTGACAGCTGCATTGGCGACGCCGGCAGTGCTCGGTCTGCGTCTGGGTCTCCGGAAGACAGGTCTGCCATTGACAAGATCTGGGGTGCTGGCCGCTGCCTGTTTCTTCTGCGCCGTCTCTCGCCTGCATGCGTCGATATCGTCGTCGTCGTCGTCGTCGTCAGCTCGTAGTTCCGCCCACGGTCCCGTGTCTCTACATGGGCGTACTGGGGCAAAGCCAGGAGCGCCGGGATCGCGCTGTGCGGCGAGTACAGGCCGCCGGTCAACGGCGCGTTGCCAAACGTGGCTTGCAAAAAGAGGCGCCTCGCTTTGCGCTGGCGCTTGGGCGGGAGGTACAGGTAGATCTGGCTCAGGATCTGGGTGGCTCGGTATGCGCCTAGAGTTTGGTCTCGGACATGGGGCCGCGGGATGGTGTTGATGAAGACGGGGGTGCGGTGGGTGAGCTGGTCCATAGAAGTTAGAATTCTTGGCAATTGAATAGAGACAGAAAAGAAAAGGCAAGCAGGGTGGTTATATATCGTGGATCAATGGGGGTAATTGGTCGTAACGTTGCAATGTCGCACTATACAAAGACCCTGAACAAGGTTGAAGTAGTAGATCAAAGAAACCAAGAGGCAAGCGAGCAAGAAAAGAAACCCCTGGGCTTTTTAAGAGAACCCAAGGAACTGAGTGCACCGCACCACTGACGGACCGCACCACTGACGGACCGCACCAAGAGCAAAGCTCTGCTAGTCGGCGTGGTTTGAAATGAGGTCCGCCCATGAAAGGTTTTGTTGATTTGTACCAGGGCAAGTTTTTTTTTTTTTTTTTTTTTTTTTTTTTTTTTTTTTTTTTTTTTTTTTTTTTTTTTTTTTTTTTTTTTGCAGCGGCCGGCCCCACCTCTCTCTCGCCGAAACATGATTTCGCACTCTCAGACTCTTTACCAAACACACACACAGACAATAAAAAAAGAGGTCGGACGGCGATAATTCCGATGGTGTGTGTGTGTGTGTGTGTGTGTGTGTGTGTGTGTTTGTGGTTGTTATCCCACTGTAAGCGAGCAGCACAAACACAGCATCACAAAAGTCCTCAAAACCACACCAAACTGTCAAAACAAGCTGTCCAAACTATGGAATCAATCAATATCCTCGCTCGGCCGTCCCCGTCGCTTTGCCCGTCAGAAGAAGAAAAAATGGACCTTGCTGCTGCTGCTGCTGCTCTCAGCTTGCCATGTCATGATCGTGGCTCTTGTCAACTGTCCAAAAGCTGCTGAATTGACCCCCCAGCCAGCTATAACTATCCAAGCAGCAACCAGCAACCAGCAACCAGCAAACCACATGCACATGCACATAAGCTATATAGCTAGTGCAAAAAGATTCATTAGTGCGATGGGCGGCTTCATATATACTTTTGGTTTTAGCTTCAACTCGGTGTGTCGTGGCTAATGAGCAAAGTAACCCTGGGCAATAATGAAATAAAAAAAAAAAAAAAAAAAAAAGATGGGGCTCAACCGGGAATTGAACCCGGGACCTCTCGCAAATTGTGCTTAGAATTTAACCCTAAGCGAGAATTATACCACTAAACCATCGAGCCGACTTTTCTTGATCTTGAGTTATAAAAAAACTATTCAGAAATCCTTTGCTTTCTAATAAATCAGGGCTAGGGCAGGCTTTATCATAGGGTTTTTGGATGGCAATAATATTGGGTTTGTGATTCTCAATATGTTTTTGGACATGCACGCGCTACTCATTTCAAGCGTATTATTATTACCATTATCCGATTTCATGTTCAGTAGACGTCTTCATTTACTCTACCAGTTATTATAAATTAATTAATTCTACTAGCTATTTCTCATCTCAAAAGGAAAAATTATTAACATCCAACGCCTACCCAGCACAGCTGCTGGCCGACCTCTTTCCATTTGCGCACTCCCAATCCAGGCTTTTAAACTGCGACTGCAATGTACTGAAATGCTTTACATGTATCTTCATCTGTTTGTTACATGCCTCCAGCTCTTTTTTAAGTTCGGCGGCCCTGTGCGCCCTCAATTCGGCGTCGTCGGCTTGGTTGCACTTGGCCTGGGTTGTAATAGTGCTTATAGCAGTCTCAGTAGTGGCAGTAACAGCGCAAGAAGCTATAACCGTGACAATATCAATTGCAGTCTCAGTCTCTGTCACTGTCGCCGTCGCCAATTCCCCCGAGTTCTTATTCCCCTGGCTCGTCGCCAAAGACCTCATATTGCATACTGGCAAGGCAGCCACGCTGGCCATTCCTATAATAAGGCGCTGGGCTTCTGCCAAACCGGAAATGGCCAACAGCTTAGAGGTCGACTGTGCGGGTGAGCGTTCTGGCAGTGAAGGGAGAACGTAGGTCATGGCCAAAATGTAACAAACGCCAAATATCAATGCACACAAAAGTTGGCGCTTGGTCTGACGCTGCTTACCGCCCAGCATGGCCTTGACCTTTCTGCCCTTGCCAGGAGCACAAGAATCAGACTTGAGCTGCTCAATAGTGCTGAACCGACCTTCCAGGTTGGGATCCACCCTACTTGTAACTTCCGTCACCTCGTGCTCCAAGTACGGCAGCTCCCCTTCAAAATAGCGCTCAGTACTACTATAGAAAAGTTTGCCTCCATCAAAAGCAAAAACTTTTTTTTTCCAAAAAAGCTCAACCGTGGTGGTTGGCCCAGAGGTCTTGGCCAGCACTGCCAGCCCACGGCCCGTCTTCACAAACCTGGCAGGTTCCCTATTCACCCAGCAATACTCCGGCAAATCCCAGCCTGCCAGATTCATTATTGCAATAGGCACACCCTGCGGCTGTGAGTCTGTCTCGATTTTCAAGTGCACCGTCAAGTCCACCTTCTTTTCCTTGTCAGCACCCGAGTCTTCTATATGTACCGCGTAGTGCGCCTTATGAATCACTGGCCGCACACTTTGATGATCTTCTTTAAAGTAAATGGCCAGTTCTGTATTTGAATTATTGGCCATGTAATCGAGACCATCCTGCTCTTGCCCATTGTCAATCAGCATCAGTGGCCGCTCAATCTTGGACTTTACAATAACCTGCGTTTTCCACGATTGATTTGTTCCCGAGTTGATACAGGGCAATGAGTAGACCATCGTTTGTCTCGGCACCAACGTTGTAAACTTAATTCGAAGCAAGTTCTCCGGCGCATCAATGTAGGAACACGACAGGGACATGCTGTTGAGCCCGCACACAACTTTGAACTTGATCGGCTTGGTGTTGTGGGTCACAAATATGCCATTTAACAAAAACAAAAACGTCTTGTTGATGGTAAACGTCGACCAAACAGGTACCTCACAATCGAAATTTTTCAAATGAAACCAAACCAGCATGTCGTGCGTCACCAGCAATTGAGTCTGTGCTTCCTCTACCAGCGTGGTCATCTGCACACTGTCAATGTACGGCTGCACCTCAACCAGTGGGGTCTTGTTAAAGTTAAATACTAAATCGTAGTTTCCGTCTGCCGCAAAGTCACTTGGCACAAACGTAATCCATGACCAGCTCATCTCTTCAACATTCTTGCAACTCGATGCCAGAGGAATTGTTTCAACTACAATGCTTTCCTGGCCGCTCGCCATGGGGCCCTTGAACAAAACGTTGATTGTCTCTGTAAACTTTGGCAGGCCCAACACCACCTGTTTGAATTTTTTCATCAAGTCCGCCATTTCTACTGCCACCATTGCTGCTTCATGATTTTCAAACACCTTTTCCTTGGGTATGACATAAAACTCAATCTTGACAAGCCCACCTGCTGGGCCTGTATAATGCACCACCATATCGTACCCGTTACCCGTTTTGACCGCGTAGACATGTCCCATCATTTCTTTTTGGGTCGACTCCAACGATCCCATTTCAATGCTCGCGCCCAAAGGCGCCGTTTCCGAATTCTTCCCAAGTATCTCTGGTTCTGTCTCACCCGGTACGAGCGTGGCCTCGCTCAGAGCGCCACTTCTAATACTTCCAGTGTCTACCAAAGACGGCGAGAAAGACCGTTTGTAATTATCCATGTGTGCAGTCATGTCCCCCACAAACTCGAGGCCTGGAGTGCGGTGGAACATGACACAAACGGCTTCGACAGTGACTTTGAGGGAGAAGAGGCTAAAGTTTGTGCCGGGGGAGAAGCGGTAGACAACGACTGGCTCTTGGGTTGCAATGTACTGTAACCGCAAGCATTAGTATTTATTTTTTTTTTCCTTGGCAATACGAACCTCGATTTTAAATTCGCCTTTGACCCTGGAGTGGGCCACGCACTCGAATGTAATGTCGATATTCTTGACGGGCGTATGCGCCATCTTGGATTTACTTTTCCTGGGCCCAACTAGCTTTGGATGACTGAATTGTCAAGTCAAGGTTTATAAAAACAAATCCATTATATGATTTTTGATTCTTTCAAAAGGTAGGTAAGAATAAACAGAAGTCACAAATGGCATGTTGAGGGATGGGTTCTCATATATGTATAGTTTTTGCCATGTCAGGTCAAAACCTCCCAAGTTGGGTGATAAAAGGATCGATCTGCCACAGAGAATAAAGCTTGAGCAAAGAAATTACAAGGGATGGGTTGGTTTGTTTAATTTGTCAGATAATACAGAATTGTCGTTTCGCGGATATGCAATTCTTGTATACTACTGAGTAGATTGATAATATCTGTCCTCGTCTAAACTTGCCAATTGCCAAATTGTAGCGGCTTCACTTGCGACTAATACGTTTTTTCGACCTTCAAAAAGTTGGCATAAACGCATTTCTCAATTCATTTGATGACAATAATGATTGATTCAGTAATTATAATAATAGCAATAGCAACAACAGTAATGGTAGTCATAAATAATAAATAGGTTGGAAGAAAGTAGAAAAAAAAAAAAAAAACACTTGAACGTCAAGTGTTGAAATGAAACGCCATACGCCAGAGTGTGCGTAACTGGCTAGACAGCAGACTGGATAAATCTGCTTCTCTCCTCCGCTCTGGCTGCAGCCACATCGACCAAGTCCACCTTCTTTTCCTTATCCAGCACCTGCTGGGCCATCACCACATACTTGTGCTCGGCAACATCGCTTGCCATGTCGCCCAGGGCGCTCCACGCCGCCCACTTTTCAGATCCCATGCCGTCAAACTTGGCTGGGCGCGGGGTCTTGTTGGGACCGACAGTGGCTTGCTGGTGCAAGGCGTAGAGCGAGATAAAGTCGTGGGTTGTGTGCTTGAGGGGGACAGATTCAATTTCGCGGGCGAGGGAAGTAAAGTTTGTCATTTTATAGTATTGGTTTGGGTAGGTTCAATTGGTAGTAGATGAAGAAGAAGAAGGAGAAGAAAAGGACAAGGATTCAGGTCTTTTTATATTGTTTTTTTTTTTTTTTTTTTTTTTTTTTTTCTTGTGACATGAAAGATAAAACAGAATTGAAACCCCGCAGTGGGTGTTGTTGTTATGGAATGATGATGATGATGAAGATGGATTTAAATCTTTGCTTGTTTTGATTATCATGAAAAGCTGCTACTGCTACTGCTACTGCTTGTTAATGCCACTGCTTGTTAATGCTAAAACGAAATTGATTTCATCAGATCAAAGTAACGATACCACCACCACCGCCACCATAAGTCAACTTGGAGATCAACTGAGGGGCTGCAGTCTCTCTCTGTCTCTGTTCAGCTGCAGTTGTTTTGTGTGGCAAAGAGAGGGGCATCACAAACCCCCTCGTGGGGTGTTGGAGCATTTTATTGGGCTGTCACAAAAGTCCTATTTAGGTAATTTCTTTTTTTTTTCTTCTTCTTCTTCTTCTTTTTGAATTCTTCTATCGCTAGCTGCTACGACCCTATGATGTCATTGGCTTTTCAGCCAGAAAAATCATGGCTGCAGGCAAAAAGCAGCAGCAGCAGACAGGAGATCCAAGCTTACTAGTATGGATAAAATAAAATACCCCGCTCTGGTGCTGTAATGGCTGCTTCAAGTGATTTGATTGATAAAAAAACCTGAAACCAAAAAAGTTTTTTTTTTTAATTTCCCTTATCAATAATATCCCCAATGCAACCAGCAATCAACCCAACCACCACATACAAAAGATATCTCCAATATATGTATGTAGCAACCATTCTGTATAAAGTTCACATTAAAAATTTCAACCACGGCACTTTTGAGTTCTTGACTATATGTCTAAATAAATTGGAAGCCACGGCACAGCTGGCTTGGCCACATATTGCTGTTGTTGCCTCTTGCGATCTACTACCAAGAAAGCGATCATCGCGATCAAGATAGAAAAAAAAAAGTCAACTTTATGTAAGCTATTATTAATTATTAATAATATAATACAAGTAATTTGTAATAAATGACAAATTATTATTCATCATTTATAAGCACCCCTACCCAGTGTCCCAAGCCAACCAACCAACCACCGTTCAAAGAATAATCGACTTTTTCACAAAACACCCACCCTTACACTACTGCCAAACACAACCATCAAAATCAAATCACAATGAGATTCTCTCGGTACCTTCGAAACGTGCAACAAGTCCTCATCAAAGCTGAGTCTGGCCGTATGTCTTTTTCTTTTTTTTTTTCTCTACACATATCAAAACTTAGTTTCCACTAACCCTTCATGGATGAAAAGGACCTACAGGCATCACCGGACTCTACCACCACCCCAACCCGCGCCCTGCGCTTCTCGCCGTGTACACCGCGACGCTCAAGGAGCTGGCCGCTTTCCCCAAGGACTCAGTGTACCGGCAGGCGGTTGAGAACATGACGGCGGCGCGGCTGGCTGTGGTTGAGAGCAGCGAGGTGACGGAGGTGATTGAGGCCAAGATTGGGTGCGGCCTGATTGAGGAGGTGCTGGTGCAGGCGGGCGAGGAGTATGACCTGGTGAAGAAGATGGGGGAGTGGAAGCCGTGGGAAGGCTTGGAGGAGAAGCCGTTGGAGGACCAGTGGAAGTACTTTGAGAGAGAGTAACCGTGGAGGAAAAGAAATGCAAAAGCAGAGTCGTCGATGCCTTGAGAGGAATCTAGGGCGAGAGACAGAAAACAATAGAAGTAATAACAAAAAAGCATATATTCATTACATCAAACCTCTAGCAGTAGCTTCATGGGCAATATGTTGGGAAAAAAAAGACCAGAACTATTAGAGAAGCTAAATCAAGGACGTATTACTACAAACATGGAAAATGACCAATATATAAGAATCACCCTTAGCCATCATATCAAGCCTCAGCAGACTATCTTCAATAGCAGATTTAATGGCAATCCATTGAAAGACTGCAGTTCGTACAAAGACTAAAGCTCTATTTGAATATCCATCATTAAAACCTCTAACTGATATCCATCATGAAACCTTCAATACCCATCGCACTAAGCTGCATCACCCTAACAGCAGCCGCCATTACTCGTCTCCGTCTTCTTCACATTCACACTGCCCGGCGTCCCACTCCTCCCTGGACTATGATCCCCGCTGTGCAGATTCGCCTTGACCTGCCGGGCCAGTGCTATAAACGTCTCCTCTACGTTCGCGCTGGTCTTGGCGCTCGCCTCAACAAATGGAATCCCCAGCTCGTCCGCCAGCGCCTGGCCCTGCGCCGTGGTCACAACGCGCCGGTCAGCCATGTCGGCCTTGTTGGCAACAAGAATAAGTTCAACGGACTCGGATGCGTGCTGCTTGACATTCGCGTGCCATGATTTGACGTCTGCATAGTGTTTGTTAGCCCTTTTTCTCTTATATTAGCGTCACCATAGTTGGCTTTGGGCACTCACTCTCAAACGACTTGAGGTCGCACACGTCGTACACCACCAAAATGCCCATCGCACCTCTGTAGTACGCCGTCGTGATGGTCTTGAACCGCTCCTGGCCCGCAGTGTCCCACACCTGCAGCTTCACCTTCTGCCCGTCCAGCTCCAGCGTCCGGATCTTGAAGTCGATCCCAATCGTCGTGATGAAGCTCGGCGTGAACTGGTCGTCGCAGAACCGCAGCAAAAGACAGGACTTGCCCACCCCAGAGTCGCCAATCAGAAGAAGCTTCACCAGCAAGTCGTAACTCCTTGTAGCCATCTTTTGGGTCAATTGCGCGTGGGGTTGTTGTATACAAGAAAAAGAAGAAATGTCAGGTTTTGCCGTCTCTCTGGACGCGGTCCAGGGGCAGCAAGCACGCGCTGACATAACCAATGCGCTCTTCTAGAACGCGTTCTACATCCCACGTTCTTGTTTTGTGCGTGCCGGGTAATCAAAATGACTGATCTCTCTCTCCCTTAACACAAAAACATCGCTTTTTTTTTCACACAACCATCCACCCCCCGTTTGATTCAATCCATCATCAATCATGCCTACCATTTCTGTTGACAAGGAGGACTTGTACAAGTCGCTCGGGTATGTCTGTTGTCTGTGCTTAATGCTGTTTGCTAATTATTTAGACGCACGTACACCACTCACGAGTTTGATGAGCTGTGCTTCGAGTTTGGCATTGAGCTCGATGAAGATGTAAGGTTTTTTTTTCTTTGCCAATACCGGTTTCAATTGCTAATGATTAGACCACCGAGGAGGCCGAGGCCGCCGGCGAGCGTCCCCAGCTCAAGATCGAGATCCCCGCCAACCGATACGACATGCTCTGTTTTGAAGGAATCGCCCGGGCTCTCAACATCTTTCTCGGCCGCCAGAAGCTGCCTGAGTACAAGCTGAGCAAGCCCGAGAAGATGATCGAGGTGACTGTGGGCCCCGAGTCTGCCCAGATCCGGCAGTACATTGCGGGCGCCGTGCTGCGCGGCATCAAGTTCGACCCCCGCAAGTACGACTCCTTCATTTCCCTGCAGGACAAGCTGCACAACAACATCTGCAGAAACCGCACGCTTGTCGCCATTGGAACCCACGATTTGGACTGTCTCAAAACCCCCATCACCTACGAGGCCAGAAAGCCCGAGGATGTCAAGTTCGTGCCTCTGAACCAGACTAAGGAAATGAACGGTCGCGAGCTCATGGAGTTTTACGACAAGGATAAGAATCTGGGCAAATACCTGCACATTATCAGAGACTCCCCTGTCTACCCTGGTTTCTACGACGCGGAGGGCCATGTCTTGTCTATGCCCCCTATTATCAACAGTGAGCGCACAAAGATCACCCTAAACACCACAAACGTTTTTCTGGATCTCTCCGGAACCGACAAGACCAAGATTGAGGTTGTCGTCAACCAGCTGGTCGCCATGTTCTCGGAGTACACGACCGAGCCTTTCACCATCGAGCCTATTAAGATTATTTCTCCCCACAACAACGAGTCCAGAATCTCGCCCAACATTGCCCCCAGACACACCACCGCCGAGGTATCCTACATCAACTCCTGCCTGGGTCTCCAGCTCAAGCCCCAGGAGATCTGTGACTTGCTGCTTAAAATGTCGTTGATTGCCACCCCGTCCAAGGAGAACGCTGATCTGCTCGACGTCACCGTCCCCATTACCCGCTCTGATATTCTGCACCAGTGCGATGTCATGGAGGACGCTGCCATCGGCTACGGCTACAACAATCTCAAGCGCACTTTCCCTGCTGACTCGTACA
Organism: Geotrichum carabidarum; assembly: GCA_030556585.1. Classification (NCBI taxonomy): domain Eukaryota; kingdom Fungi; phylum Ascomycota; class Dipodascomycetes; order Dipodascales; family Dipodascaceae; genus Geotrichum; species Geotrichum carabidarum. The sequence continues at coordinate 13,171 of JAKTUH010000130.1, forward strand.
CCATCGCCGAGGCCCTGCCGATAAACAAGGTTGCTGACATTGCGCGCCGCGAGGTCGCCATGTCAGGCTGGTCCGAGGTCATGCCCCTGACCCTGTGCTCGCACGACGAGAACTTTGCGTACTTGAACCGCAAGGACGACGACTCCGCCGTGCAGCTGGCCAACCCCAAGACCCTCGAGTACCAGGTGGTCCGCACGTCGCTGCTCCCCGGTATCCTCAAGACGATCCGCGAGAACCGCAAGCACTCGCTGCCCATCAAGGTCTTTGAGGCCGCCGACGTCGTGTTTAAGAACGAGGCGCTTGAGCGCAAGGCGTTCAACCGCAAGCACTTTGGCGCCGTGTACGCGGGCCGCACCAGCGGGTTTGAGATCGTGCACGGCCTGCTGAACCGGCTCATGGGCATGCTGCGGGTCTCGTGGCTCGAGGACCCTGAGGCCGATGGCGCGAAGCGCGGGTACTGGATTGCGCCCAACGCGGAGGAGACTTTCTTCCCTGGCCGCGGTGCTACGGTTTTCTTCCGGATTAAGGATGGTGCCAAGGGCGTTGCGATTGGCAACATGGGCGTGTTGCACCCGGAGGTTTTGGCCCGCTTTGAGATCCCATATGCGGCGTCTAGTTTGGAGCTGAACCTGGAGGTCTTTTTGTAATCCAAGGGGTTTTTTAAATAAGAGCTCTGACAAGGAGTGACGATGAGTTAGGTTTCAAATGGGGTGTTTGCTGGTAGATGATACATTGTGTGTATAAAGGTAGATATATAATAAGCTTGAGATGCAGTTGAATATATATGGATTCATGAATGAACTTCTTGCCATGCTGAGCATCGAGTATAAAGCGCCGACTTGACTTGTGAAATGCCCCTTTGATATCGGCCATTTTTTATATAATCCTTGGTATCAAAGCGCACGGCTGACTTTTTCACTGTCACAGAACAAAACCTTCCTATTTAAGCATCATTCTCATAGTTACACTACAAGTCAGCAAATGCAACAGTAGATTTCAACACTCACTATTTTTTTTTTTTTTTTTTTTTTTTTTTTTTTCCCACTGCAAATCACGTTTTCCGCGCCATAGAGATCATATCGCTGACCCTTCTTTTTCATCTTAGACGATTCAAGACCTTAGTCCTCGACAACTCCGACCTATTACTACAATGGCCCCCGTCGTACGTATCCCTTTTATTTTTTTTTTTACGGCCAAAGGCCATTTTCGAGTTCAGGTTTTCATTTATTTATTTTGTTTTGCTGTCGACTGAACCTGCTTGCTGCTGCTCTCGGCTGACCTGTGTGAACTTTTGAAAATGGAGTTGGATGGCCTGGTAGGGAGACCTGAAAGCTAACTGAATTTTTTTTTTTAGAAGTCCACCAAGAAGCAGCCCAAGGTTGCCAAGAAGTACGTCATCAACGCCGTCGCCAATGCCGACAATGAGATTGTCGACGTTGCCGCCCTTGAGAAGTTCCTTGTCGAGCACATCAAGGTCGAGGGCCGCACCGGCTCTCTCGGCGACCTGATCACCGTCTCCCGCGACGGCGACAAGATCACGATCGTGGCCCTCACCAAGTTCTCCGGCAAGTACGTCAAGTACCTGACAAAGAAGTTCCTTAAGAAGAACTCTCTCAGAGACTGGCTCCGTGTCGTGGCTGCCTCGAGAGGTGTCTACGAGCTCAGATTCTTCAACTTGGTCTTGTCTGATGATGAGCAGGAGGAGGATGAGGAGTAAGCTGCTTGCTCTTATTTCTTCAGCTGAGCTTGGTTTTCTTTAGGCATTGTCATTGATAAATAAAAATGAGAAAAAAGTTTTGTATATTTAATATCGTGCAGGCTTTCTGCTTCTTTCAGTAAGTAATCCGTAGTTCTATTTTCGTGCCCGCGACCGACGCCGGCTCACCGGTTTCTCGTCCACTTCCAAAGTCTTCCCATTCACACCCACCTCCGGCACAGGCTCAGGCCCACCACCCACATCCACACCCGCCGAGGCACTCGCCTTCTCTAGCCACTCCGCCGCCAGCTCCTGGATCGCCTGCGCGTCCTCGTACACCTCCGAGCCCGCCTCATTATACTCAAACGCGTTCTCGCACATGAGGATCACGTCGTCACGCACCGCCTCCAGCGACTTGTACGTCCCACGTTCTGCCCGCTTCTGGACCGTGTCAAGCGCAATAGGCTTCACAATCACTTCGTAGTAGTCCGGGTAGTCGTCGCGGTCGGGCAAAGTCTCAAACAGGTCGCTGCGCGTGCGCCCGTCGGAGTCCCGGCTGGCTTGGATTTGGTCAACGAGCTGCAGGGCCAATGCTTTGATCTCAGATTTAAGGTGTGATTTGGACTTGGCAGGTGTGGCGGGCGCAGAGACAGGCTCCTCGCTGTCGGCTTTTTCCTCGCGAGGGGTGACAGAAACGCGGCCCCCGCGCTTGCGTTTCGCAGGTACCACCGGCATATCCTCAGCGTCGTCACCGTTGTCGTCGTTGTCATCTTCCTCCTCCCTTTGCTGCTTTTGCAGCTTGCGCTCCAACCGTCTTTCTTCTCTTGCTCTCTTTTTCGAGATCGCGGCCTCCAGCGTCTCCGCGTCCTGGTCCACCGCCTCCAAGAACTGTTCCTCCGTCAACCCATCATCGTAGTACACACGCTTGCGGTCACGAGCGCCTCTTCCCAAAACCTCTTCCTGAACCGGCTCTAGCTCAATCTCCTTCATGTATTCCTCTGGCAGCTCTTTGACACCCATAAGTCTGTCGAGAGGCTTATCCTTTCCGTATTCTGACCGCGCGTTGCGCTCCATGTCCATCTGATTAAACAGCTCTGTTTCCTCCTCCGAGCGCGCAAGGATCTCATTGAGCTCCTCGTCGTCGATCTCGTCGTCGTCTTCGATCTGGTTACGTTTGGCCTCTTCGGCTTCCAACAGCGACCGCAGGAATGCCTCTTGCTCCTCGGCCGTCGACTTGTTATCGAATTTACCAGCTTGAATAACCTTGCCGTCAATCTCTAATTTAGCGTGTGCACGGCTCAGAATGACTTCTTCTACTGAGGCCTCTGTGATCAACCGCAAAATGCGGACCTCCTTGGTTTGCCCGATTCTGTGTGCACGATCTTGCGCCTGCAGATCCTGGTGCGGGTTCCAATCCGTATCGTAGATAATAACAGTATCAGCCGTCTGCAAGTTGAGACCTAGACCACCTGCACGGGTACTGAGCAAAAACGCAAAGTACGGCGAGTCCGGTGCGTTGAACAGTTTCAGCATATGCGATCGGTCGTCTGCCTTGGTGCTACCGTCCAGTCTCAAATACTGAATGCCCCGGTACCGCATGTAGTCCTCCATGACGTCCATGACCTGGGTCATTTGAAAGAACATGAGCACCCGATGGTTGGTACGCTGGAACTTGGGCAAAATACGATCCAGCAGCTCAAACTTGCCCGAAACGCGCCACAGGTTATCGTTTGTGATTTTATCAGGATTAACTAGAGCCTCCACCTCCTCAAACACAAACGGATGATTACAGATCTTTCGGAGCTGCATGATTCGGTTGTTGAGACCCTTGAGACCGGTTTTGGACGACTCGCCGACCAGCAAGACGTTGTGCTTGACCATCTGGTCGTACAGCTTAGTCTGCAGCGCCGACATCTTGCACTTGATCACATTTTCAACCTTGTCGGGCAAATCCTTTTCGACATCCTTCTTGAGACGACGCAGCAAGAACGGTCTCAGCACCTTATGGAGACGTCTGATAATCAGCAAGCTTTCTTCTTCTGTCAGTTCAATCTTATCCTGGCCACCAGTATTGGCAAACGGGGTGTTGAACCACTCGTCAAATGTCTTGACCGAGTTAAAAATCTTGGGCAGCACAAAGTTGAGCAAAGCCCACAGTTCCGGCAAATTATTCTGCAGCGGCGTACCTGTCAAAATCAAGCGGTAGCGCGTCGTGTAAAACGTAGTCAATGTAATTGCAAGTTTAGACTGCGCGTTCTTCATTCGATGTCCCTCATCGATAATCATATGCAGCCACTTAATTTTACCCAAAATAGGTCTGTCCCTGATAATGTACTCAAATGTAGTCAGCAAAACGTGAAAATCGCCAGCTCTGATCTGCGCTTGGTGGTTGCGGCGCACGTCTGATGGGCCCTTGTACACAATCTTCTTGACACTAGGTGCCCACTTTTCAAACTCCAGGTTCCAGTTCGTAAGCGTACTCAACGGCACAATCACAAGATAAGGGCCCGGCTGGCGCTTGACCTCAATCAGATACGTAATCAGCGAAATCGACTGAATGGTCTTACCTAGACCCATTTCGTCGGCCAAAATACCGTTCAGGTTGTTGTTATACAAAGACACCATCCACTGCAGACCCTTGATCTGATACTCCTTGAGCTTGCCTCCCACCAGAATCGAAGCTTGCTGGGTCACTTCTTCCTGCACGCGATGGGCTACCTTGTAGTAATCAATTTTTTCCTTGTTTTCTTCGTCCAGCTCGGGCATGGGCGCAGACAAGTCGGCCTGCTGCACTTTGACCGCCTGGGCAAGGGAGTCCAAGAACGAGTTAGTCTGGCGCAGCAAGTGCGTGATTCGAGTGTCCTTGGCCTGGTCAAGCAGCTTGATATACGCCTCTTCATCGTTAGATCGCAGTGCTGCCAAACGTTGTTTCGCAGTACGCTCGGCGCGCTTCTGCTCTTCTTTCTCAATGTTAGAATGCGAGTTCAGAATGCTGCGGCCGAGGTTCTGGCGACGCAGCCGCTTGGTCTGCGTCTCGTTATGCACCAGGTTCGCTTGCATACGGATATCTGTGATGCGCGAGACGACTTTTTGTCTTTCGCGGCGCTCACGGTCCATGCGTTGTTGAGCCTCCAACTGCTCCGTAAGCCGCAGTTCATGGGGACTGCGAATCTTGACGCGACGGTTCGAGTACCGCATGTTCATGCTTTCAGAGATAGGATCCGACTTGCTGGCCAGGTTAAACACGATATGCTGGCGGAGGGATTTCTGCTTTGTCAAAAGCAGCAACGCCTTCAGTTCGAGTACAGCCTTGAGCTTGAGCTCGTCATCGTTCTCTGGAATTTTATAAGCAGGATCAAAATCAACGTTCTGCGCATCCAATGTGCCCAGGTTGGCAGGCAGCCGCTCCAGCTCTGTAATACGCGACGTAATTCTATTTGAAATGATTTTCTCGCAGGGGCCAGTCACGCTCTGCGCCAGTTTGAACCCGCCCTTTGGCGGTATATGCGCACGCGACTGCCTCTTCTTAAAACTCGAATCAAGCTGTTTCTGCGCAAACACTTTGACTGGGGCCGATTTGTTTGGCGGGTTGAGCGAGTTGACCAGCACGCCTTGCACATAGTCCGGCACGTCGAGCCCTCGCGATAACAGCTGAAAGGCCTGGATTTGCGCGTTGAGGGTATCTACGTTTTGGGCTACTTTGCGTTGTTTCTTGGACTTGTTGATTAGCTCCAGACGCGTCTGGTATTCCTTTTGTTCGTCACTCGTCTCCTTGAGAACCTTGAGAATTGCTGCCATCTCAGAATGCCCTTTTCCTGTCGCCCCTTGGGCTCTCAAGGCATTCCACCGCTATATCATTCATTAGACAAACTGTAAGACCACCTAAAAGTACCTACCAGTAGCAGTAGTTGATACTGCTCTCGTGTTTGAGGTTTAGGGATGTAGTGTTTCTGCAGGGCTGGCGCCGGCTCCTCGTGTGGTGTGCTGGTTGACGACATGCCGTCCACAGGAGAAAGCTCAGAGCTCATCGACATTCCTAGAAATATAAACTGAGAAAAGTCACAATCTGATTGCAGGTTTTCAAAACGCTGGCGTGCCCTAGCTCTAACTTTTTGCGTTCGTTGGAAACAAAAGTGACTGGGTCTGTTATTTGCAGTCGTGAACAAAATCTAAAATATCAAGGCAAGGGTATACGTTCCTACTTACTTGGAGAGAACAAGTAAGATCCATGATGATAAATATGTCGCCAGTATACAACAAGAGAAAGATTGACAGTACTATAAATCATGACATAAACTAACGTAAACAAATAAACGCAAGACTTTTGAAAATTATGCAGGGGGCTTGGAGGTTCCTCGTCCACGGAATGACCCGCGCCCTCTGATGGAACCTCTGCCCCGAGTAGAAGGTCCCCAGGAGGGCCGAGAGCGGCTAGCAAAGCCGTTGCCAGAGAATTCGCTAGAACGAATGATGGAAGCCTTTCTTGCTGCTTTATCAACAGACTCTAGCGCAGTAGCAGCCTCTTCTGCTGTAGAAAAGTAGACCAGCGCAAACATTTTTTCAGGATTGGTGTAGTTCTCTTTGATGACGATGGATTGAATCAACTTTTGGTCTCCCTCAGCAAAAAATTTACGAACTTCTTCTTCGCCACCCTGGCCGTTGGCAATCCAGATACCAGGAAGTTCTTTGTGGGATTCTTCAAGGTTTGGAATTGGGAGAGTTGGAGACGAGGCGTCTGAAGTAGGAGTCGAGGTAGTAGCTGAAGCTGAAGCAGACACAGGAGCTGATGGCATTTCTTTGGTGGATACACCATTAGACTTGAGGAAAGTTCTTGGCTTTGAGATTGAAGCGGGAGAAGTGGCCGGTTTTTGAGAGAACTTCATCAACTGAGGAGACATACCGAGACCAGTCTTTGGAGCTAGGGGAGTGGCAGTGGCTGCATTGGAAGCAGAAGAAGTTTTGCTTGGGTTTGCTCGGCGGTATTGGAAGTTGAATCCCTCAGAGTATGACTCAGTGGCAATGCGGCCATCAATGACGTTAAGAACCAAGGCGCCAAAGGCAGCATCGCAAAGATTGAAGTGCCACATGTTTTTATGAGCCGTGACCATATAGTCCGTGAATGTGCTGAGATTGGTGGAAGATGTGTCCAAAGCAGAGTTAGAACCGTTGGTAGATGTGCTCGAGGTAGACGAGGGCATTGACTCAAACACCTCGATTGCTGTGAGAAGCAGCTTCTTCTGTTTAGGCTCGGTTTCGACCAGTGCCAAAAGCTGAGACTTGACTGCATTCCACACTTCCATAAACTGAGCGCGGGAAGCCGCAAGAATTCCCTTGTAATGATCGAGCGACGGCAAGGCAGAAAACTCGTTGAACGAAGAGCCGTAGATAAAATGGAGGCCAGATGAGACAGTGAAGTCAGCTCTGAGAGCCAACGCTAGCTGTGCAAGCAAGCCTTCGCGAGCAGGGGCAGGATGGGACACAAATACCCGGATCTCAGCAGGATCAAATGATTTACGTACAGTAGTGATGAGCTGGCCCATTTGCAGGACAGTAGTCCACATGACGCCAGGAGAACCAGCAATAGTGGATGATCCATCACCGTTATCAAAGAGACGATGCAGAACCAAAGACCCGCCCAAACCAAACAGGCGGATAGTGTGGCCAGAGAGTGTTGTGATGGCATGAGTAGTGGTTTCGTCGATAATATGCAGATTAGGCACAAAATACTCACCAGAGCGAAATTTTTCGATAACAGTCAGATCTTCTGCGGCGCCATAGATAGTGTAAACAGGCACGTCTAAGAGCAAGACACCTGAGAGGAACGCTGGCAACTCAGATAACGAATCTGGGGACAGAGTGCGCTTGATTTCTTCTGCATCTTGAGGAAGGGTTTTTGGGTCAACCAGGGGCGAAAACACGGATATTTGCTTGAGAATCTTGACTGAAATTCGGGCAATTGATCCTGAGTCAAAGAACCCAAAGTTTCCCGAGTGAATGATGCAAGATGCCCCGTACTTGCGCGCTAAGACATTCAGGTTGGACAGCTGCCCTCTCAGCTCTGCGACACAGAGGATACGGGTGCCGTTGGCGGTGATGACTCTTGGTCTGGGACTGTTTGTCTAGAAGCATCAAAAATTAGAACGTCTCCAGGATTAACTGGATTGACCTACGGAAGACATGTGTTTGATCTGAATCAATTATGGTGACTTGGTTTTTGAAACTGGGGGTGATAAGTCGAGATTTGAGCTGGAACTAGACGGCAAAAAAAAAAACAA
>JAKTUH010000130.1:21241-50013 GCA_030556585.1 Geotrichum carabidarum
TTTTTTTTTTTTTTTTTTTTTTTTTTTTTTTTTTTTTTTTTTTTTTTTTTTTTTTTTTTTGATCTCTGGCCAGCAGCACAAGGGCATTGTGATGTGGAATGCCCTTGCCCGAAACCCCTTTCATGACATATTTTATGACTGTTTTTGTGATTATTTTCATGACACTTTTTGTGACATATTTTGGGACTATTCTAAGACAGGGACTATTTTTCATGCCGAAACGTGCTCGCCACGCTCTCCATTGAACCCAAGCTCCCCTGTTCCTCACTCTATAGACAAGCCTCGTTAATTTCACGTCGGCGCAGCTTAATCACAAACATGCTGGAGCCTATTCACGAGCACTACCTCAAGCGCGAGCTTATTCATCAGCAAATTGACCATGAAGTGGCCAAGCTGTCTGATTTCAAGTCCATAAACAGTCTCGGCAAACCGTTTCTAGACCACGGCAACTATCGTGACGGGTTTAGCGAATTGCCCATTATGACGCACATCTTCAATGCTCAGGTGCTGACCTTTCCGTTTATCAACTCTGTGGACCCGAAAAAGTTCTGGCAGGACACGGTGCAGGTGTTTTTGGAGTCACTCGCGGATAAAGACCTTAGTTCAACGGCGGACCGAGCTGAAGAGACTAAAAGAAGGCGAATTGGGCGAAAACTGACGAATCTGATTGCTATTTACATGGCCTCAGGTCTGCAACTGACTTGCAGAGAAGAAAAGGCGGCGCGGGTCCAAGTCCCAACAGAACGGGGCGTGCGGAGTATTGATTTGAACAAGATTATTGTTGATCTCTACGACTCGCATTATATACATGATATTGATGTCAATGTGGTGGGTGTGCGCATTGTGTCCGTCCGCCGAGGATTCATGTACGAAGACCATCCCGAGTTTTTGATTAAAGCTCAGACCAGAGGTGCGCCCCCAGGGTACGTTGCTCGCAGGTACAGCGATTTCAAGAAACTACAGACCAAGTTGGCTAAGGAATTCCCGGGCAAAATTTTGCCAGCACTGCCGTCGCGCAACAAATCAGCGTCTTTGACCGCGGATATGGATGACGGAGCTTCCGAGGGATCGTACGAGTCAGACCCGGAGTTTGACATTTCAATTCGATCAAATCCCATCAAAAAGATGTTCAATACGCCGTCAAAAAAGAACGGGGCCACGTCGCTTCCGAGAGAGAAGCAGCGCATCACATTGCGATCCTACTTGCGCGCCTTACTGCAAAATAGCCAGGTCGCTCAGAGCCAAACACTGCTTGAGTTTTTATTTCGCGACCGCATCAAGCTGAGCTCGGAAGAGATTAAAGACATGGGCCGCCGGCGCAAGCTTGACATTAAGCGCATCGAGGACCAGATTGAATTCTACAAAGTTGCTACGGAGAGGGCCCGAGTTTTGGAGAAGCACATGACTGAGTTTAAAGCAGACTTGATGAAACCAGACGGCTTGCAAAAGATTTTTGCTGAGATCCGTGAAAAGGAGTCAGTGGACGAGCTGTCTCCCAAGTTTCAGAAGTTCATTCAGTGGGCTGAAATCGAGTTTGGAGGCACGCTTTATAACATGTTTGTGGCGGACGATAGCTCGCCCGAGCTATTTTCGCAGGTCAGTCGCATTCACAGACTGGTACCTTATACGCTGCTACGAACTGTGTTGAGATTCTCAAACCCAATGGCTATAATGAAAGGCATCATTGATTTGTTTCTAGCGCAGCCCCTGGGCAAACGATCTTTACTGCAAAGCATTTTTAGAATGGTTCTGGCTGACGACATTAAAGCCCAAGAGAATGCCATTGAGGCGCTGCTGAAAAAAGTTGGCAACCAAAAGATTGCAGATACCTTGACGGCGTATATTGAGTCAACTGCTTCTGTCAAAGAGGAAATCCGCCAGAACGCTAGTGACCATAGCGTGGATATTCTGGTGGCTGTTTTTCAATCGCCTATTTTTTCTAGAGCGGAGCCTGAGCTTGCCCTTGAATTGGAGTCTTGGCACGATGAGTGGAACAAAGCCGTGGAGGGAGAAACGCGGGTAAACAGCACGTTTGTGGACAAGTACTCCGCCGTCACTGAACTGTTCCGGCTAATGGTGCGCAAACGCGATAAGGACCAGATGCAGAACCTCTGGGACGAGGCCAGCACTATGGGGCTGGTCAAAGAGCTTTTTACGATTTTTTATGGACCCCTGGTAGAGGTATTTCGGTCGGCCAAGGTGCACGAGGCCGTTGGTGATTTTGAAAAATTCATGAGCGATCTTGTGCACGTCGTGAACCGCGCCGAGATGACGGCGCTCAGCGCGGACCCGAATCAGATGGTCCAGGAGTTCTTTGAGCTGTGCGAGCGCCACATTCCGGCGTTGTTCAAGTTTATTCACCAGGTCTACATAAATGACAACGGACTGTTTGACGAGATTATGGCGTGGATCAGTGGGATCATGGAATTTCTACGCAACGGAAACGGCAGGCCGATTGATTTGAATGAAATGTGTTCAAGAGCACAGAAGGAAGGGCAGATTGACATGAAAAAAGTGGTGGAGGAGATGAACGCTACGGTGAGGTATATAGAGGAGCGCCGCGAGTGGCGCGAGCAGCTGCAGAAAAAGAAGAAGCCCATCGGGAACGAGCAGGCGATTAAACAATGGCAGGACGCGATGCCCAGCCAGGGACTAGACTCTTCTGCTTTTGGGCTAGACCAGGTATTTATACAAGAAGAAAAAAGAGAGTCTTGGGTTTGCTAACTAGCTGTGATGTAGAACGACTTGGATCATTATGAGGACGATGATGATAGTCTCAGCGAGTCGTCTGGCAGCGAAGACTTGGGCGCGGATGCCTACGACAAAATGAGTGTCCTTGAGGCCGAACGAAAGCGGCGAGCACGGCTGCTACGACAGCTGGCCCAGCAGGCTCAGGCGCCCAAACGGCCAGAAATCACTGAGTGCAAAAAGCTGCGGCCGTACTTTCAAAGCGACTTGTTCCAGACTCTGCGCACAGAAGTAGGCGCTAAACGGGCGGTGACCTGATATGCAATGGGCCATATCATGATACGTTACCAGGCCTTGCCAATGGTGGCTAGTGTGGGACTAAGTTTATGGGGAGTGGGGGAAAGTTTTCCGCTTTTTTTTTTTTTTGGGCCGGTCTGGGCATAGTGCTCGATCGCAATATTGTCGAAGATCTCTCATGACGTGCCTTTGGGTTGAAAGCAAACGAAGCCCAGGAGAAAACAGCTGGGACAATAAAAAAGTCTTGTTGGGAATTAAACGACAAAAAAGGACAAATGGGAGGGAGCACAAAACCGTGTAAATCTATAAATCCAAGGACAATTCCAAGTCTTTTTTCTTCTTTTTTTAAATCTGCAAAAAAATCCATTTTGATTTTATTATTTTTATTATTTATTTCAAAAAAGTGTAAAACAATTAAAAGCCATGAGTCTGGGAGGTGCATTGAAGAAATCCGTGTCTGCTGCGGTGCGTCCGTTCAAGGTCACCATCATTGGGTCTGGCAATTGGTGAGTTCAGAAACATGGGCCGTCAACAACAATTGCTAACAGGTCTTGGTAGGGGCACCACAATAGCCAAAATCGTGTCTGAGAACACGCAGGCATACCCTGCGCTATTTGAGGCTAACGTCAACATGTGGGTCCATGAAGAGCTGATCCAGGGCCGGAAATTGACTGAGATCATCAACGAACAGCACGAAAACGTCAAGTGAGTACCTCCGCCAACACCATAACGCAATTGAGCATCAACGAGCTAACTAAACAAGATATCTGCCGGGCATCAAACTGCCAAAGAACCTGCGGGCCGTGCCAGACATTGTGGAGGCCGTCAAGAACAGCCATCTGCTTGTATTCAACATTCCGCACCAGGTATTTACACCAAAACTTTGATGTCCTCAATTAATCCAGACACCACCGCAAACCTTGCTAACCCCGCTTGATTTGAATTTTTGTAGTTTCTGCACAACATCTGCCGGATGCTGGAGGGCCATGTGCCGCCCCATGTGCGCGCCATCTCCTGTCTAAAGGGCATTGACGTCTCGGCGGACGGCTGCGTTACCTTGCCGACTTATATCACCAAGACGCTGGGCATCCACTGTGGAGCTCTGTCGGGTGCCAACTTGGCACCGGAGATTGCGCAGGAAAAGTTCTCAGAGACCACGGTCGCCTACAGATTGCCGTCGGATTACTTTGAGGGCGACGTTGATCAGGAGGTTCTCAGCACGCTCTTCAACCGGCCGTACTTCCACGTGAACGTGGTCGAGGACGTGACTGGGGTTTGCCTGGCCGGCGCGCTTAAAAACGTGATTGCCATCGCAGCTGGGTTTGTAGACGGCATGGGGTGGGGCGACAACGCCAAGGCCGCCATCATGCGGCGAGGGCTTCTCGAGATGGTCCAGTTCGGGGCCATGTTCTTTGACGACTGCAACCCCAAGACCTTTACCGAGGAGTCCGCTGGTGTCGCGGACCTGATTACGTCGTGCGCAGGCGGGCGCAATCTTAAAATCGGCCGCGAGTTTGCCCGGACCAAGAAGCCGCTCAAGCAGCTGGAGCAGGAGCTGCTGAACGGGCAGTCGGCGCAGGGCATCATCACGGCGAAGGAGGTGTACGGCTTCTTGGAGGCCCGCAACGCGCTGGACAAGTTCCCGCTACATGTGGCGACTTACAACATTGCGTACAACGGAGTAAGCATTGAGAAGCTGCCTGAGCTGCTGCACGGCAAATAAATAGTAGTGTTACATGCAAAATATTAGTTTCATAAGTCTTACATCGTCTTTACATCTCCATGGCCTCTCCCTTTTTCGTTTTGGTCTTTTCTGGTTTTGAGACAGTAGCTAACGAAGCGCTGATCGACGCTCTTAGGGCCTCGAATGGTGATTTTTGAAACCCAGAGCTCGCCATCGTCTGGTTGAACCTTGCCATCTCATGCTGCACGACGCGCTGCGTCATCTTGGCCGTCGGCGGGCGCGCCGTGCTTGCCACGTTCTTTGTGCTCGTTTTGTATGCTGTACCGCTACCGCTGGCACTGAAGCTGGTACTGGTGCCTTTGGCAGAGGTAGAGGTAGTGGAAGCAGAAGGATCGGGCAGGGCGCTGGACAGGTCAGCAACACTAGCCAGGACCGCGCTCTTGGCTTTCCTTTTCCTTCGTCTCTCAGCCGACTTCGAAACGCGGCCAGGCAGGTCATGGATCGTCGTCGCGCCCGGTCTCGGGTTACTCTCCGTCACCGTCGTGTGCTTATAACTATCTGGCGCCAGCGACCTTGACCCGGCCCCACTACCGCCACTAGCCGCGCTGGACGCAGCGTCAGCCCCAATCTTGGTCAAAAACGAGGCCCGTTTGTCGTCTCGTTTCTGTTTCTTGGACTCCTTGTCCTGGTGCAGAAACGCATTGAGGTCGGTCGCGAGAACCTGGGAGGCGGCGGTGCGGGATGCGGAGGAGGTGGTGGCAGAGCTGAGGAGGCGAGGTTTTTTGCTGACTGCTGAGGCAGCAGCGGATGCCTTGGGCTTGGCCGCTTTTTGAGCAAGTCGGGCCATTTTTGTAACTTGTGCTGGTAATGGAGAGATCAAGGGTCGTCGTCGTCGTCGTCGAGATCAAATGAAAAGAAGAAAAATTTCAAGAATCACGTGTATGGCTTACATCATCTTTTTTTTTCCCTCTCATTTTGGCACTCACTGAGATTTTCTTGTTCTTTCCACTCACACACACATGGTGCTTTAAATCATCCACCAAACCCTTTCAACAACCCCCATTCATCATCCTTTTCAAGGGCTTTACCGAATAGTTCAATTTACAGTACTTTAGAAACAAACAGCTAAAACTCAATCCAACAAACAATGTCGTCGCTTCTGCTCGCCGCGCGGCCGGCCCTTTTGCGTCCATCGTCCTCCCTGCTTCCCTGCCGCAGCGTCATGGCCACCACCACTGCCCGCGTTAATTTGTCTACTGCTGCATCTGCTACCACTGGTTCAGTGGCAGGTGCGCTGACCTGGGACCAGTTCCTGGCCCAGCGCATCAGACGCCGCCGCCTCAACGTGATTGGGTCCATGTTCACCGGCGTGGCCGGCATTGCCGTGGGGTGGGCCGTCATCGCCAACATCGAGATCGATCCGACTCAGATGATTCTTGGGTTTGACCCCCTTCAGGTGCTGCCCGCTGGGCTTTTGCTGTGCGGCGGGCTGGGGGCGCTGGCCGGGCCATCACTGGGTTCTTTGGTGTTTCGGGCGAGCTTGGGCAAGAATTTCGCTAGTTTCAATGCGAAAAACGCCGAGTTTTTGCGGCATGTGCAGAGGATGAGACCGGATCCGAGTAAGCAGACGCTGGCGAACCCGGTGCCGGATTATTATGGGGAGAAGATTGGGTCGCTGAAGGATTATAGGAGGTGGCTGAGGGATGGGAGAGCTTTTAAGCATAAGGTGGAGAACTTTTTGTAACTTCAGCAAAGGGCAACTCGGAAAGCAGTCGATGGTATCTGCTATTGGATGAACTAAAAATGTTGGTTGTTTGTAGTTGTGTAAGTTGAAAAATAAAGATGAAGATGAAGAGAGAGGTTTGTAAACCAGCACTACAAGACTGGCCATGCCTGAAAGATCAAATCCATTCAAGTCAATGGCGTTCGATAATTTCATTCTATTTTTCTTTCAATATTTCTTGATTTTATTAATTTTTAAAACAATCGTATTTCCTTTCAAATTCACCATACTTTTCTTGCCCTACTAATTGGCCTATGAAATCCAACATGACTGAAGGTCAGCCGTACGTTGATCTATCTCGGCCCCATATCCAAACAAAACCCTAAACTAACTTTTTCAACTCGACAAAGTCAACTCAAGTCAATTAGAAAACCGTTGACCACAAAAATTCTTTACGCTTTTAGAAGTGGTCTAATGACTGGTTCTTAATATAAGCTGTTGAAAAAGTGTTCGGTAAACCAAAATACACTGAAAGTCCTTGGTTGCCAGAGACCGACGAAGCCAAGACCGAAAGAACCCAAAAATCTAGACTGATTTAGTTCTCAAATTCGATTCAAAATAAAGAGCAATGGGTTTTTGAAAAAAATAATCTGAGCAGAATAAATTAAACCAAAACGAGACATGCCTTGAAAAATCCAATTACAATTATTCAAAATCTGTAATTAAAAGAATCCAAAAATCAGAAATGCCTAATCTGCATTCCACTCATGTAACCACTCAAATGTCTCCATAAACTCTTCAGTGCTGATACCTTTGACCTCCCTGTAGCCGCTCCAACTCAGACCGCCCCGTAACCCCCCTCTCGGATTTCAAGGTCCCCACACTCTGAACCAGGTACCGCCGCTGGTCCTCCTCAAACACAGCCACCATCTTGAGCTGCTCCACTGTCGTCTGCATTATAGAGTCAAGCGTCGAAACGAGCTGCTTGACCTGGGTTGAGGTATTGTCCAAAGAAGAATCAGAAGAGGTCGCCATGTTGGAGTAGAGACGCTGCAGCACGACTCGAGCTGACTCAATGCTTTTCGTGATTCGGGAAGCACCAACTTGGCGTAAATCAGCTTTAATTATGCTCTCAAACATGCTCACAGCCACCAGCTGAACCCGCCGCCGGGTCACGGCCACGCTGCATTTTTGGCCACCAGCCGCGTCCAAAATATGGCCGTACACGAGTGACGGCTGGATTGACTCCTCAGCTGACAGCGTAAACGGAGACGCAAAATCGCGGCTCAAAGGCGACTTGACACTGAACTGGGGGTTGCTGTCCTTCCGCGCTTCAAACAAAACGCTCACGCTAACCGGGGCGCCTGCGCCAATTCCGACTGTGAACAGGTTCAATACAGGCTTGAGCGACGACGGGTGGACCTGAGTTTGCACTAAAAATGTTTTCTGTTCGTTTGCCAACATGTCGCCTAAGTGCACCGAGTGGCTCATCTTTAGATCGTGCGTCGAGCTGCCAGGCGTCAACGGCGGCGACTCTGGAATAGTGTCCCTCGATGGTCCTCTTGGGTTATGGCCCGCCATGTCCACAATGCTAACACCCGCTGCCGCGCCTATTCGAAGCGCCACGTCTCTGTGCGTCGTCGCCTGCAGCGCTCGATACTGGCCCAGCACGCACACCTCAAGCTCGTCCCACTTGCGCAGATAAAAGTAGTTGCCACTACACCTTGCCGAAACCGCCTGCAATTTCTCTGGCGCGTGGCTCGACACGCCAAACGTGTGCAATGCGACCTGCTCCGACGCTGCGCGCGCGGCCACCACTTCGACCGAGCTGTCTGTCATTTCGACAAGCGAGTCTGAGATAACTAGAATTGACGACAGTGGGTTGCGAGTTTTGCGGTCGGAGAGCACGCTGAACGCTGTGGTAAGGCCGCAAAGCAAGTCTGTTTTGGAGCCAGCCCTCGCTGTAGGGTTCAGCGACTCGACGACTTGTGTCCATGGCCGCCAAGTGCCACTCGCAAGACCGTACACGTACTGTTGTGTTCCGCCGCCGTAGGGGACTATGGCCACGCGGTCAAACAACTGTGCTTGTGCCAGAAGAGCCAGTAAAGTAGCGCGAATAGACGGGAACTTGGACCCGTGCGGGGAACCAGACAAGGGCACCAGAATAACTGTGTCCACTGGCAAGCGCGTCGAGGTGGGGACTGCTCTTGATGTAACAGCTGGCACCAAGCGGTGGGCTGGGAATACAGCAGATTTATCAAGAAGAGCTGTGTACCAGTTTTCCAATACATTAGGGTCAGTGGTTTTCATATGCAGAGTTGGCAAATTAGGCGTTGACAGATTAAGGGTGAACTGGTCTGATTTCCCATTCAACCGGAGAGCAATCGATTTCAGGTGGTCTTTAATGGCCACCGAGCCTTTGGCTTGCGGCGGCTTGTTTGGGTACTTGCACACAAACACCAGAATTTCGTCAAACAGATAGCACTCCAAGGTGCGCCAAGTAGTGCCTCTGGACACAGAAAAAGTGTCACATAGCCGCACAGAGCCAAACAGCGAAAAGTCCAGGGCATTCCAATTAGGAACTGTTTTCTCTGCCTGAAGAGTAGCCTCTTGACGGTCTTCTGCTGTTGACAAAGTCTCTGGGATAGACAGCGGCGGCGTTTGCACGGTGACGGCGACAGTCATGTATGCGAGGTGGGCGGGGTCCGATGCAAGGGTGTGAAACTCTGGGGTGAGCTGAATGGAAGGCGCAGGCTGGTTTGCGAGGCGGGTATCCAGAATAGCCCGGGGTATGGCCGGGGTCAGTTCCTGGATGGCTTGGGATGAGGTTCTGGATGAGTCTATTTTATAGTCCGCAGAGTCAATGGATGACACGGAAGACTGCGAGAAGTGCGACCGGCTGAACGTAGATAGAGTCGAAGTGTTTGATATTGTAGACAGCTTGTTGTTGACCGGTTTTGACACGAGCGGTGACCAGGGCAAAAGAGGCGGGTCGGATGCTGGAGGGTATATAATTGAAGAGAACGGCGAGGTCTCAGCTGCTTTTTTGAGGATAACAGGATGGAGGGAAGTGTCCACTGGTATGCTTTTCTCGCCACAGTTTCCGCAGTATGGCATGGTGCTGGCAATGTTGTCGGTCTCGCCTGGCTCGACCAGCTCCAACAGGCACTCAAGGTGGCAGATATCTTCGCAGTCGAGAGCCACGACCTTTTCGCCTGTGAGTGTATAAGCCAGCGACTCTTCACAAAAACAGCAGTTGACACCTTGTAGCGACTTTTGCAGCCGATTGGGCTGGGCGGTGTCCATGTTAAAAGCTAGCGAATTTTCGGCTGGAGTCTCAGTCGGAAGGGCGTCCCATTTCGGAGACTCCATCTGGGGTATCACCGGCGAAAAGACCGCGTACTTTGTAATCTTTAGCGGCGGAGGAATGATGTTACTGTGCCTTAGTTTGCTGGGATGTTAGACTAATAACAACAAGACCAAAGGTAGACTTACTTCATGATGAAGGGTGAACTAAAGTGTAGGAATGAACAACTGAAAAAAAATGAAGGCATAGGACAAGTCGCGCGACTTAAGAAGCAATCCGAGTTGTGGCCCTCAGTTTTAGCGAACTGGAATCAGGTACTGTTTTCGGGCTAGTCTGGAAAGATTATGTGGCTATTTCAAATTTAAAAGAGCCATGACATAGACGAGGGCATGTGCATGCAGAGTGGATTTCAATGAACAAGGGGAGTTGAGGATTCTATTAAAGTCCCGACGATGGGTTCGTTTGTGAGGCTCGGTTTTGAGATCGATTGAGTTGCACTAGTTCACGCGTGGAAGTAAGCTTATCCAGATTGGGCAGAGATGTGCGTGCGGCGCTACTTAAAGAGGTAAACGGTACGACAAGGCTAGTGTTGGATGGAGTTGACCAGTGCAAAACCGAGCAAAAGCAGTTGAAAAAGATGGACGCAAGAGACCATTTCAATGCTAGTTTGAAGATTCAGATGGCGGTGGTAATGGTAGTAGTCGTACTGTAAAAGAATGATGTAGCATTGTTCAATTGTGTCTAGATGGATATTTGTTAGTAGGAAGGCAGTTGATGGATAATATATGAAACACGCCAACAGACCTTTGGAACTGACTGATTTCAGCCATATGTTATTTCATTTTTCAAAGTTCTTTTTGAATCTTGATGATTTTATATTTCAAACTGGAGAGATAAAAGATTTTGGTGGTTGTTGTTGTTGTCAATTGGTAGAAGTTGTTGATTCAAAAACCAAAGGGAAACTATTGACGACGGTGTATTACATGAGACTGGTGTATATCTTAGTCTGTTAACCCTTGACCATGTTGTTATGCCAACTGTTGTCATGCCAACCACCCACAAACCTATATCACATCACCAACGTTTTTTTTTTTTTTTTTTTTTTTTCTCTTTCCCCCCCCTCTGCAGCTGTCTCTCTCTTGTTCTATTTTGTCTGCTGAATTTTTCGCATTTTGTTGGTCTCCCAAATGGCTGCCCCTCACTGCAGGTTTTTTTTTCTCAACCTTTGGACGCAACCTATAATTTCTATTTTACATACAAATTACTATGAAAACAACATTTATACCCCCCCCCCCTCTCTCCCTCTTGCATAGTAAATAATTTCCCTCAGTCTTTTTTATTTTCTGAATTCTCTTTTCACTGCCAAATTTTCTCTCTTCTCTTTATCTTCTACCACCACCACCAACCAACCATCACCATCCACCACCACCACCACCACCACCAAACAACCAACAGCACCAGATATCAAGAAAAATGTTGCGTGCTTCTGTTGCTAGGATTGCAGCCAAGCCAATGATGGCCCCCAGAATGGCCTTTGCCAGATCAATGGCCTCCGCTACTGAGAAACACTCCATCTCTCTGCCCGCATCCACCTTTGAAACCTACGAGCTCGAGGGCCCCTCCCTCGATGTAGAGCTGTCTTCCGAGGAACTCATCCAGATGTACAAGGACATGGTTGTGGTCCGCCGCCTGGAAATGGCCTCGGACGCCCTGTACAAGGCAAAGAAGATTAGAGGCTTCTGCCACTTGTCGACGGGCCAGGAGGCTGTGGCCGTGGGCATTGAGCATGCGTTCACAAAGAACGATTCCATTATTACGTCCTACCGATGCCACGGGTTTGCCTACATGAGAGGTGCCTCCGTCAAGAGCATTCTGGGTGAGCTGCTCGGCCGCCGCGTGGGCGTGTCCTTTGGAAAGGGTGGTTCCATGCACATGTTCACCAAGGGCTTTTACGGCGGTAACGGCATTGTGGGCGCCCAGGTCCCCGTGGGCGCCGGCATTGCGTTTGCGCACAAGTACAGGGGCGAAGACGCCGCCTGCATTGCCCTCTATGGCGACGGTGCGTCGAACCAGGGCCAGATCTTTGAGGCTTACAACATGGCCAAGCTGTGGAAGATCCCCTGCATCTTTGCGTGCGAAAACAACAAGTACGGCATGGGCACTTCTGCCGCCCGCTCGTCAGCCCTCACCAAGTACTACCAGCGCGGCCAGTACATTCCCGGCCTCAAGATCAACGGAATGGACGTTGTGGCCGTGTACCAGGGCACCAAGTTTGCGAAGGAATGGACTGCGGCTGGCAACGGCCCCATTGTGCTCGAGTACGAGACCTACCGGTACGGCGGACACTCCATGTCTGACCCCGGTACCACGTACCGTACCCGTGAGGAGATCCAGCACATGAGATCTTCGAACGACCCTTTGGCGGGTCTCAAGATGAGACTGCTGGACATGGGCGTGATCAGCGAGGCCGAGCTGAAGCAGATTGACAAGGAGGCCCGTGCGCACGTGGATGCGGAGGCGGCGGAAGCCGAGGCTGCCCCTCCTCCTGCGGCGGAGCCCAAGATTCTGTTTGAGGATGTGTATGTGCCAGGCACAGAGATCCCGGTGCTGAGAGGCCGTATTCCTCAGGAGAACTGGTCGTTTGAGAAATCTGCTTAAGCATCTTGTTGGCGGAAGAAGAAAGAAGGAAGTAATTCAGAGATAAACGTAATGTAATATAAAGCTTAGACTAGATGTTGGGTTTTATGATGAGGTGTAGCGTGACTGTATATGGGTGGACTTGTATGGTTAGGTTTACGAATGGTCTATAAATTTGTAGGCTTTAGGTCTGCGAGTTGCAAAGTAGTAAGGTCTTTGGGATGGTTGCAGTCAGGTCTCTTTGACTGTTGGGTCTCGGTGAACCAGGGCAGGTCGGTCTGAAAAGAAAAAAAAGATTTTTCATGGGTACGCCGTCAGCGGCTGGTTAGAAATCACTCTTGGTTCTATATTCCAGTCCTTGATCACCAGGCTGCCACTACTGCCGCTGTTAGAGCTATGACGGGCCGCAGCCAGTACCAGTCCTGACTTGACGGCCGGTACCGCCGGGGACCTAGTTCCGATCGTTATGTGCGGAACCTCGTTCATGCACACTGAGGAGGATGAAAAGGAGGATGACGCTGGGCTTGATCTGGTACAAGCTGAAGAGGTGGACGGACTGATCTGAACTTCAAACACCATAAGCTCGTCTGTCCAGGCTAGTCTTAGAATGGTGACGTTGAACGTAGGGCCTAGCTCGAGTGGTCTTGACTTTTGTCTGTGGATATGTGCCTGGGTATGCTTATGCTTGGTTTGGTGAAGGAGTTGGTGGTGGTGTTGGCGGATGAGTTGCTGCTGGTGCAAGTCACAGAACCTGCGATACAGAGTCTGCGCTTCCCTATTCCCTGCCTCTCCCCCTCCTCCTCCACCACTGCTACTAGCACCCGATTCCGTTGAAGAGCAAGCTGAACTTGAGGGCGCCCGCCCTTGGTTAGCATGCACTAATGTGACGTGAAATGCGTCTTGGACACGGCCTGTTCTTTTGAGGGTAGTCCAGATCGGCGGCACTTTAATATCCTTGTTCTGAGCAAAGAAGGAGTCGATCAGCGCTGTGACCGCTTCGGTTTGTGACGAATGTGCGCGTGAATGCTGGGAGGGGCTAGTAGGATGCTTAAAGTTGACCTCGATCCCGAAATAAGTCGGCTGTTTCCCTATTTCCTTGACCAAGTGCTGCTGCTGCTGTTGTTGATGTTGGCTTGGTGGTGGTGGTTGCGATGTCAGGGCCGGCGAGAGCGGCGGCGGCAAGGGCACTGATACCGGGTGCGCGGACGTAGGTTGCACGCCCACATCTGCAGGTGGCATTCTGAAATCTTAAAATGGCTATGCGGTAGTGATATCGTAAAAAGAGATGGTGATCGTGACAACTGCGAGAGAGTCTGGTCGGGGCGGGCGCGTGTCGGCTATATGCGTGCGTTATGTTCTTGTATCGAGATGGAGAGTATATTTGTGTCCATCACCTAACAAGACTGAGAAAAAAAACGGCTCTATGTCGGACCCGATTATAAAGGTGACCAGGAAACTGACATGAACAGGAAATATCTGAATTTAAAAATGGTCCTATTCTTAATAGTTTAGAGCTAGAGAAATAAAGGAGGAAGAAAAAAAAGGACGAAACAAGGCTTCTTTAAAGTAGAGAGAGAAAAAAAAAAAAAAAAAAGCGCACGGCTGACGCTCTTTATTATGGCGGGCCAACGCCGCCGCCTTCGCTCCTGGGCCTTGGCTCGCGCAGGCAGATTTTATTTTTTCGACAACGGCGAGTTGATTTCACCGTCGGCGATTTTATTTTTTTGCTAGCTTGCAAGGGTAACCAAACCACCAGCATCAGAACTGATTGCGAATCGACAAGGTGCGTGCAACCAAGTTGAGCCAGATGCCAGGTAATCAAAAAATCCAAATCAAAAATACTGCAGTGCAAAGGGTTTATTCTGTGCTGGTTAACTATTGATGCTAAGCGAGCCGAGCTGTTTTTATGGCTTGATGATATAGTTCTTGTGGTAGATTACGTATGCTCTTGTGCCATCTAAGTAAGGAATTGCGTTGATCCCGTCAACAAAAGATTACCAGGTTTAATCAACGATATAGTATTATCAAGTGCACTTAGTAGTAAATAAATGACAAGCACGCAATCTGGAGTCTACTAATAGGCAGTCAGCATCTGGTTTTTAAGCACTCGCGGCTCAATGTTCCACGTCGCTTTCACAAGCTTGCCCTCGCCCTTCAGCGCTGATTCCAGCGCCTGGCCAGCAAGTACCGCCATCACGCTGCGGTCTCGCGTGCCCACTGTGATGTGTGGCACCTTGTTCATACACACTAGCGGTGTGTCTCCACCACCGCCGCCGCTGACCAAACCCACTTCCAGGACCATCAGGTCGCTGTTCCACGCCAGCATCTTGAGCTCCACGTCCACCGTCTGGCCAAGCGGGACCGGCGCATGCGCAGCTTTTTTCTTCTTCTCAACCGCCGTGAACCCGTCTTTCGACACCTGGAGCGGCGCCTTCGGCTGCAGCTCTAACTCCCGGGCATTCGCCGCCACGGTCTTGAATAGGTTGTTGTACTGCGTGAACGCGGCCTTCGCCCCGGCGTCGCTGCTATGAGCCCCTCCTTGCTTATAGTGGACCAGCGTCACATGGAACCTGGCCTGAATCCGGTCGTCCTCCTTCATCTTAGCCCACACCGGTGGCTTGGCGATCTTGGGGTTGCTGTCAAAGAACTTGTCAATCAGGTCAATGAGCTTGGTTTGCTGTGTGGCGGCTGCGCCAGCACCGGCAGACCCGGGAAAGTCAATCTCAATACCAAAGTACTGCGCTTTCATGGGCTTGCGCTGCTCTTTTTCGTAGTGCGACTGCGAGGGGCCGGTGCTTTTGGGCTTGTAAGACAGCGCAAACTGGTATGCAGCGTCCAGTTTTTCTTTCGAAATCATCTCGGGCACAATCTCAGGGTACTTGCTGTGCAGGGCCTTGATCGCGGTTTCTAAATTCATCCGCGACGAGTTCTCCTTGGTCGAGTCCAGTTTGATCTCGAAATCAAACTCATTGTCTGGAGATTTCCTCGCGTTAAATGGCTGGTACCTGTTCTTGAAACCCGTCATAATGCCCTTTACCTTGCCCGCCTCCGAAGACGCGTAGATCGACTGGTGATTGTCTCCCCGCTTCAAAACCCTCGCCAGTGTCAAATCCCACGTCTTGCTATCCCTCGACGCGAACGGGTCAAAGTTCAAGCAAATGTATACGTAGTCCTTCTGGCCGAACTTTGTCAACTTCGGAAAATCCGCAAAGATCTGAGTCCTTTCCCTAAACTGATGGTTGTTGCGATCCAAAATAACCACGTCGTCAACCGACAAGTAGTCAACGCACCGCTGCACCAGCCGCTGCGGTTTGTTACCCGTACCCAAATCGTCGTTTTGGAAATGGCCCCACGACGGGAACAGCTGGGTCAGCGCCACGGCCACAGTAGTCTTGCCACATCCGATTGTAGAAATAGGTACTAGAACGTATTTTTTGGGTTTCTGCTCAGGTTCGGCGCTGGTCGACTCTTCCTGCAGAATTTCAGTCCCAGTCTTGCCCAGTGTCTTTAAAAACTGCTCACGTAGACCAATGATTCCGTGGCTCTGATTATATGCCTGCCGCAGGCTCGCGCTTTTGTCAAACAGAGGAATAACGTAGTCTAGATACCGCTTTGAAATTTCCTGGTGCGAGTGAATGCGAATTTCGTCTCGAGGCTTGCCCGACAGGTAAGCCCGCGAAATCTCTCGCCACTGCCGATACATCAAGTAAGGCTCCTCGAATTTGTACTTGAAGAAAAAGTCAGAGTAGTGCTCATCCGTGCTCTTCATCTTCGCCTTGCTCCGGATCACAAACCCTTCCACCTCAACCCCGTTCCAAGACCCGGTCTCGGCACAAGTCTCTAAAAACTTGCGCAGCTCAGGGAGGGTGTCAATGACGAGATATTCAGTCGTATGAAATCCAAACTGCTTTGCAAACTGCTCAATTGAGCTAAATGGGTACGTATTAAACTTGGCCACGTTCAGGTTAAGTCCGTGCAGGTAAATGCCGGCCTTGTCCCCGGGGTAGGCCAGTACATGCTCCTCGAAGTCGTCGTCGCACAGCTCGCCGACCGCGGTAGCTCCCATGCTGTGCAAAACCTTGGCAAACTCTGAGACTGACACATTCTTTTTAGCAAGGTGGCGCTCAACCCACCGCTGGCCCACCCAAGAATGATTCTTTTCGTTCGGCGAGTCGCGCGGTCCAGTCGACTGCTTGCTGGTCACAATCAGCGTGCCATCCGCCAGACCCGCGATAAAAACAATGCACCCGTTCTCCTTCAAGGTGACTTCATACGTTCCCTTTGTATTTTGCTCAATCCACTCCCACCTAGTCTCCGGAACCTCGTTGATATTGAAAAACTTGTCGTAGCCGCGCACCACGATACGCTCCTTGCCATCCTCAACGATGCTGAACAGGCCGCGCGCGTTCGACGGCAACTCTATGGTGGACTTGCCATAGTCCCACTCATTAAACTTCCAGCCGTAAATGCTTGTATCTGGCTTGGTCCAAAGCTTAAATTCATTCCGCTTCGCCCGACCCCGCTTCTTGTCGGCGGTCGTCGCTTCGTGTAGATCTTTAAAGAACTGATCAAAGGGCTTTCCTGTGTCCATGGCTGTGATTTTCTTGAATGGAGCAGGTTCAATGGAGAGGTCTAAGCCTGAGCCATTGGTTTTATATCTGGTTTCTAAACTCATGCTGTATCTTGTGCGATGAAGTACGGTGAATCATCTCTAGTCATGGCGACGGATCCATTTTATCTTTTAAGATCTTCTTGTAACATTGTTGCGTATTATACAGTACTGAGTAAACCTGAGTCTGATTGAGACCAGTCACTACCTACTTACATTTTCATCGACATCTTCTCACCCTTCAAAAAGACTGAAAAGAATAAAAACATCACCATGTCTCAAGTTTTCAAGCGCGGACTTTCTACTCTCATTCCTCCTAAGGTTGCCTCCAGTGCTGTAAGTATTGTCAATAAATTTGGCATTAGTTGATAGTTGCATTTGGGGTCCGGTTCCATTAGACCAGATCTAGCTCTCGAAGAGCTGCTTGACCTTTGTGCTTTGCTGGTTATTGTCCTGTTACTGCTGATCCTATTTATGAAACATCTACTCAGAGATTGTGCTAACTCGAATAGAACCTTGGTGCTGCTCCTAACGCCAAGAGAATGGTCAATGTTGTCTCTTTCTACAAGGCCCTTCCCCGTGGTGAGGCTCCTGCTGTCAAGCGCGGAGCTGGCGTTATCAAGTAAGTCAAGCTATTTAATTTCAAATATCAATATCTAACTCGATCAGCTGGTACAAGGCCAAGTATTTCGACACTGGTTCTTCCGCTCCTCTTCTGCATCTGATTTTCTTTGGCCTGCTTTTTGGATACGCCAACGACTATCATTTCCATCTCTCTCATGAGCACGGCCACTAAACTTGCGGCCGTTTTTTAATGACATGTAACATATATTTTATTTGCACAGGTTTTGAATTTCTCAATCATTCTAAAAAAGACAGTTTCATCAGTAGAAACTGAAGTTGTTTATATTATCCTGTTCCTGGTTGGCATCAATTTGCTCAAGAATGGTAACTGGAGAGGAATTGTTTGACTTTGGGGACGACTGATTTGGAGTACTCGACTCATTAGCAGAGCCATTGAGATGCAGCTCGTTCTGGAAAGATAGAGATAGAAACTTGAACTCAGAAAGTCCTTGGACTGATTGCGAAGCATTTGCGTTGTCATAATCTTCTAGTATGGTTGAAATGGAAGGTCCATTGCTCGTAGCGTCGTTGCAAGTAGACATGAGATCATAGGCGTCAAATGTTGAAGTTGGGGCGCTAGTCACTGCACTCCAGGAATCATCATTAAAGGTGTGAAAAGACCTCGGATCTAAGCTCAATTGATTCAAGTTATTGAATATTTCACATGAAGTAGTTGGAGCGCTCCAGAAATCATTGTCCAAAGTAAGATCAAACATATCTAGGTTCCAGCTCTGTTCATTTGCATCTTCAGAAACCAAGCACTTTTCAATATCTGGCAGATCGGACCAGTCTTGAGAAGTTGCAAGCTGGGGATCGTACAGCTCTTCTTGCAGTCTATGACTTTTGAGAATTGAGGTTAAGTCAAAGTTATTAAATGGCTGGTCTGATATATCCGGCTGAACGCTACTTTTTGAGCTTGACTGAACGCTAGATTCATTCCAAATATTGATTTCTTCTTGTTCCTGCTAATTGTTAGCAGAAGCATAATTCGAAAGAACCTTCTTACCGTCGGAGTCCCGTTGCTCTTGATGCTCTTGAGATCTTTTTTTCCAACTCTTTTTCCGCCCGTTCCTCGGTTTTTAGTTACTTCTTTACTGATCTTGAATGGACTTCGTCCATTCACTCTCGTTGTTCTTTGGAGATGAGACAGCGACAAAGGTTTTGATGATCGCTCGCTTGTTAGCAGATTTCCCAAATCTTGTAGCCTTGGTGTTTTGCCAGTTCTCTTGAGATATTCCTCAATTGTTGGTATTAGTAATTGGATGCGATTCTCTGGTGAAATGTGTCCTGGGTCATCAGAATTACATCGCTTACATGGCCTGTATCCAAGTTCTTTAGCTTCATTTGCACTAAGAAAGTAAGTGTACTCCGATTTATTTTCAATGGACTTTCGTGATTTGCAAGACGGGTGACAAAAACACACATTAGTGGTCTTGCTGTAAAGGAACTTGCCGTCGTACTTGAAATCGTGTGTTTTTGCAGCTTGCCAAAATTCGCCGTTGCTGTCAAACGAATATTTAGAAGGAAGCTTTTTTCTCATCTCGACTAGAGAGGAGGATAGCTAGGGCCGAAAGAGAAAGACAGGATGTAACCTTAGTGCTTAATATATAACTTCAGATCAGTCAAACATGAAATAATTGTCCTTTACTTTTCAATTTAATCAACCCATCTCTTGAGAGAAGCATGCTCAGTGAACAAAGCAGTAACTATTGGATTCCATTGAAGTTAAATTCAGACTCAACCATTAGCTTGAGTAGAAAACTGGCTTGACAGTATTGAAGTCAGATTTTGTAATTGTAAACACTTTGTGGAAAGCGGTTGACACTTGAAAAAAATAAAAATTCAGGTACCGAGCTTTGAGAAAGGGGCAGTCCCTTTATAGTGGGTGCAGAGTGTTACATTGAGAAGCTAGAATTTGATAAAAGAAGTTCAATTAGCTTACTGAAACAACATCAGCTTAATTCACAAAAATGTGGATTGTCACTCGGTAATAAGAATCAAATTCATTGAAAAGCAGCATTCTTATCTTTGAACTCAAGTTATTTCAATTATGCATTGTAAAAAAGTTGCTCCTTGAAGTCGCAAAACCCGGCCAAGTATTTTTTTTTCACCTATAGCAGAACGAAAAGTATCACTCAATTCGATACTATATGTAAGCTCTAGACAAGATGATTGAAAAAAAACAAGAAAAACTGGCATTTAAATTTTGCTAATATTTTCTTTTTATTGAAAAAGAGAGCCAGATTATGAGTATGGAAAACCAAGCGTTGAAAACTTTCACCCAAGAGCACAAATGATGCCGTATCATACTCTCGTCAATGATTTATATATTGGTCTGAGACAGATGACAGCGGTAAGTAACGCAATGGTACGGCTTTATTATTTTTAGGCAGGCAATGGCGCTAGATTTTTCAAAGATCTGATCCAAGCACATGTAGAGGGAAACCAGCTAACTTCCAGGACGCATCAATAGCATCAGCAAGCCGGGAAAAGCTCCAGGATCGAACGGGTAGATAGATAGATAATCAATTTAACGTCCCGGATCGAACGGGGAAAGCTCACTTCGCACGCAGTAATACTACTACAAATCTACATGCCTTCAATTCTGTAACTCCCTTAGTAAGAGTTTAAAGACGCAAAAACATTAAAAATAGCCAAAAAAAAAAAAAAAAAAAAAATTATGCAAAGCAACTATATATTGCTTACGTAACATAAATACCATAATTAAACTAGTGATAGCTTTATATATTGGCATCTTTGATTTCCTGGAAAACATGGTCCAGTGGCCTAATGGTAAGGTACTACTTTCCGGTAAGGATATCAGTAGCGATTGCGGGTTCGAGTCCCGTCTGGATCTTATTTTTTTTTACTTTTTCTTTGAATTGACTCTTTATTTACTTATAACTTTTCCATTTTTGTGTTATAGACTTGCATTATAATTATAATTGACAAAAATATGACTTGAATATTTAATTTTTATTTGTCAACAAAAGCACATAGTATAGGACTTTAAATTGATTATACTAATATGCACTGTGACCGAAAGTAAAAATGACAACCGAGGGATTCGAACCCTCGCCTCCGAAGAGATAGGAACCTTAATCCTACGCCTTAGACCAACTCGGCCAGATTGCCAACTCTTTAACATGTGAAGAAGCAAGATAACTCCTCAATAACTCACTACCTAAAAGTGGGTAAGGGTTATTAGAAAGTGAGACTAGGGTTACTAGATTAGATTTCTCATGCATGAGGTTCTCTTGTTGTTGGAAGTATGGAGAAATCAATGAACCATGAACTGAAAGGAAGCGGATCAGTCTAGAGATTAGTACAACCTTTATTGGTTCACCCAATACATCTGCTACTAGAGAGAACCTTCCTCTAACAAAGCTACATCTGCGCTTCTTAACTCACTTGCTGTTAGACGTGTGGGGCACACCCGCTGTGAGAGCAGAGCAAGGGCGACCTTTACATATGAAGTTGAAATTGCAGTTTTGTTAATAACAACTGCAATGAAAAATACCAAAATTTTGAATATGACGCCGAACTTTTTATTTCTCTAGATGGAATATGAATCAATCAAAAAAATTTAGGTCAAAATATGATTATAAAAAGTCTTGCAAGTTTTAATGAGTTGTTTTGCTCAATCTTAGCCCAGTGCTCACTTTGCGAACTATATCTCAAGTCAAACAGGTTATTAACTTTTGACATTCGCCTGAATTTTTTTCATTCTTTTGAAATGAATAACTATATAAAAGTTGGATTTATGAAATGATTAATTTTCTGTGGATTTTTTGTGGATGTAATCTATATTTTAGTCTGATACAGACGACAGCATTAGTTATGACCTTCCCATGTGAGTTAAGTTGCAAGTAAGACTTTCGGACTGCTGAGACTAGCTGATTAAATATTGAGAAAAAGAAGGATTTTAAAATTACCACTTTGACTGGTTCTTAACTTATAGCTTGGCTTATAGAATTTCAAATGGTTTTAACCCATAGACTATATGCAATGCCCCGCGCACAGTTAATCTAATAACCAAATCTTGAATATCATTGATAACAATAGTTTTAAAAAGCTAGCCCTGCAATTTGACCAAAAATCTATACAATCATGTAAAGTTTTGCCAGTGTAGTTGAATATTTATTCCTAGCTATTTTAATTACTCTTAGAAATGGAGACATAATAGTTTAGCGTTTGAGTTCACCCCATTTCATTGAATCATTAATAATTCTATCTATTTCTTTTTTAAATTAGAGAGTTTTCAAATTGTAATAGATTGTGATTTATTTGATATAAATCTATATATAAATTATAGCTGACCGAATCAAAATATCTAACAGAAATCCTATGTTACTCGCTGATGTCATTTCTATCAATCTGATCAGCAGTAGATATTTTTTTAGACTTGAATGATCAATTTCTGGGTTTTTGAATTTATTTTTATGGGGTCACTTGTGAGTTGAACACACCCAGATTAAAGGTTTAACATTTTACTTAACTCAATGAGTCTATGTCATTGTGCTTAGCTAGAGTTGTATTAAGATCTGTATGTTGATTGAAAAATTGATGCTCTGATAATATATAGCTCTTTTTAAAAAACAATTTGATAGGAGGTAATATTTGGTTCTTTGAATCTTTCAAGCTTATGAAGGGACATTTTATAATACTACAAAAAGAAAAGGTCCAGTTCGCCAATTGAGATCACAGACGCCAACTGATCTCAGAATAAAAGAAAAAGTTCAAGTTAGTTATCTTCCATCTCATTCTAAATTCCTCCAACTTGACTTGATGAAATCTGGAGCAGGTAAAAGCTACAATTAAAATTTATTCATAAATTTACTTAAAAATATATGGATTACTGCATCCCTCTAGCCTAGATTTGTTCTGTCTAAATATCTGGGGTCTTTTCAAATTTGTGATCCATCACTATGGCTGCCAGGTTCAGCATATCACGTGCCAGATTGGAAAAGTGATTCTGTCATTGACCGCCTCAGTTCTTCTGACCAGGAAATCAGGAAAAGAGCGGTGTAGAAGGCAAACATTTTAGCAGCTCTCAATCATGGTAAGAAATTTTTGAGGTTATAGCAAATGGCCTGAGCTAACTGAAGCAGCTCCCTTTATCTCTGTTAAACGCGGCCAATGGCCAACCCATGCTTGTTGAGCTCAAGTCTGGAGAGACTCTAAATGGACACCTCGTGAACTGCGACACATGGATGAATCTGACCCTCAAAGAAGTTATTCAAACAAGTCCAGACGGTGAAACTTTCATGAAAATCCCTGAATACTACGTGCGTGGCAACCTCATCAAATATCTGAGGGTGCCAGATGAGCTGATCGATCAAATCAAAGAGCAGAACCAGCAGTATCGAAATGAGAACAGAAACTACGGCAACAGACCATACAATAATCAGGGCGGTAACTTCCGTGGTGGCCGTGGTGGAGGTCGCGGAGGACGGGGAGGACGCGGTGATAGAGGTGGACACCGACACAACGCTGGCACTGGCAACGCACCAAGTCAACCAAGTGGCGCCGGTCCTACGGGTGGAAAGCCTAGATATTAATCAGTATTCTTTCATCCATCGTTTGTTTCGTTCCATTTGATTTTTAATGAAGTTCATGAGTTTGAATAACCTGACCGCGTAGGCTTCAAGTCTTAAATCGTAAGGCGTAGATAGTTTGTTTACATTGCTTTGTCAGCTTGGGCAAAAACATGAAGCATGAAATTTCGCTTACTTCACCATCACCAAGTTGTTTGACCAGGTAGCAGCATTATTTACGCTTTGATTATTGGTTCTCGGAGTTGTCTGGACATTCTTGCTGACTATAACAGGCTGCTTTATTTTGTTTTCTTTTACTAGTTTAATGAATGGAGTCGGGAGCACGAGCTTTGGCTGCCAGTTGTTTGAGCAACACAATCTGGCACTATCTGGATCAGAATGTTCTCGACTCAGCTGCGTTCACAGGCGAGAGGCTGTATGCCATAGACGGAGATAGTCACGATACAAGGCATCTAGTTGGGCTGGTGCACTACAGGCTTGGACAGTATCAATCAGCTATGCAATGTACCAACAACACAAACCACTTAGGGTGTATGTACATCTATGCTCAGTCCTGTTACAAGCTGAAAGAATATACACTCGGAATAAGCGCAATTGAGGAGGGAAGCAACTTGTACAAGAACGTTCCTAGTGCGACCTACTTACCGGAATCATCGCCTGCCAATTCACGACGATTAATTCTGCCAACACCAGCAATGGTGAATCTGCTTCTCGCCCACATGTACAAAGCAACAGGATTAGACAAAAAAGCAGTTTTGTTCTACGGCATGGCTTTGCGACTAGATCCATTCTGCTGGGAGGCGACAGCGGGGCTTTGCCAAATGGGCATTGAAATCAAAGCCAACTCTTTATACAACCATTTAACCAGTGACATTTTTCCCGACAATTCCAGAGAGTCGAGTCCTACTTTGCGAGAAGCCGAAAAAGACCCTTTTATGTCAACTCGCACGCCTGCAGTTCAAAAAGTGCCGACTCGATCGTTTCCTCCTCCACCTAAACCAAAGACAGCCTCGACTACAACGACTTTCGCGGCTCCTCGCACAACAAGGGGGGTCAAAAGTACACTCACGCGCGTGCGAAATGATCCGAGTAATACGCCAACAGCGTCAGGCACATCCCACTCTTCCTTGCCGCAACCAGCGATTGTGGGAGCTAAAACGCCAGTCTCCTCGTCAAGTAAAGCATTTGATACCCCGGATGGGTCACTAATATCGGCCCATACCAGGGCTAATACAATGCTTCCCAGCGCGCCAATTAAACGCAATACGCGGCTTGCGAGACTCGAGCCACCGTCAGAGGGAGTGTTTGCAGTGCCTCGGCGTAGCTCAAGACTGGCGGCAGCGGCAGCAGTTCCTCAAAAAGCACCAGAAAATCTGACCATGCCATTCACTGCCGCTCGATTCAATCCTCCTGCTGCACGCGTGGAAGCGTCACCTACGTCTAAACTGGACGGGCTCAATGGCAAGCACAGCCTGCTCAAAGCAGCCACAACATCAACCTTAAGCTCAGATAAACATGAGGCACTAAGACTATTAACCAACATGTACACTACATTAACAAAGGCATACGTGCAGTTCAACAAGTACCAGTGTGACGAAACACTTGCCACGCTTGCAACATTATCGTCTGAGCAGGCGGACACCCCTTGGGTTCTGGCAAAACAGGCACGAGTTTATTTTGAAAAAGTTCAATACGAAAAATCCGCCGAGTACTTTGAGAAGCTGCGCAAGGTAGACCGGTACCGACAAGAAGACATGGAGTACTACTCCACGCTGCTATGGCATCTGCAGCGCGACGTCGACTTGACGTTCCTAGCCTCGGACTTGATTGCAATAGACCGCAACTCGCCCCAGGCCTGGTGCGCGGTCGGAAACGCACTCTCCCTGAATAGGGATACGGATAATGCGCTGAAATGTTTCCAGAGAGCAGTGAATTTGGATCCGACACTGCCGTACCCGTACACGCTGCAGGCACACGAGCATGTAGCGAGCGATGCATATGAGCATGCGCAGGACTGCTATAGGCTGGCACTGC
Source organism: Geotrichum carabidarum (assembly GCA_030556585.1). Classification (NCBI taxonomy): domain Eukaryota; kingdom Fungi; phylum Ascomycota; class Dipodascomycetes; order Dipodascales; family Dipodascaceae; genus Geotrichum; species Geotrichum carabidarum. The sequence continues at coordinate 46,403 of JAKTUH010000130.1, forward strand.
GCGCGGATAAACGTCACTACAACGCATGGTACGGCTTGGGCATGGTGTTCCTGCGTCTGGGCAACAACAGTATGGCCAAACTCCATTTCCAGAAAGCAGCCAACATCAACCCCGTTAACGTCGTGCTCATCTGCTGCATCGGTATGGTTCTTGAGAAAATGAACAGGCACCAGGAGTCTCTGGTTCAGTACACACGGGCTACGGAGCTACAGCCATCATCTGCGCTTTCGCTGTTCAAACGAGCCAGGCTGCTGGTCAAGCTGGGCATGTTTAGCCAGGCTTTGACTGATCTGGACCTGCTGGTGACGCTGGCGCCGGACGAGGCGTCTGTGCATTTCCTGTTGGGCCAGATTCACAAGACATTAAAGAACAAGGCGGCGGCGGTCCGCGAGTTCACTATTGCGCTGAATTTGGATCCGAAGGGGTCGCATTTGATCAAGGAAGCACTGGAGGGGTTAGAGGAGTAGGCTGAGTAAAAGTTAGTTGAGGTAGATAGAAAAACAAAACATGATGATGGATGATCATACCAAATACAAATGACAGGCAAACTCGGTTTGAACTTTTGTAGGGCTTTACAACTGCAACTTTTCTCTGATTTATTGTATTTCTAAAGTCATTCCTCAAAGCTAATGGGTATACTGGGACAAGTCAAAGCTACTCAACTCTAAGCAGGGTCTCAGTGGGTAAATGCTATATTTTATTCTCTTTGTCTAGGATCTATCGCTTGGAGTCGTCACCGCTCAAGTCCGTAACAACACGAAGGCCGGCTGTCTTCGCTGTGATGTGTCTAACCCCGTTCTCAGGGGAGTTCGCTGACGGCGTGCTGGGCGAGCTAACGTAGCCAGGTGGCTGGCTGAAATAGTCGACTGAGCTCGGGTTTGACAACGACATAGACTGCACTAGCGTTGAGCCGCCAGTTGTGTTTGTTCCCTCTGTTCCGGAAGACTTGAAAGATGATTCTGACGTCGAGTCGGGCGTATTCGGAGTCTCTCCGTACTGGCCAAACCCGTTTAGCCAGGTTGAATTGATTTGGCCAGCGAAAATGCTCGACTCGCCTGCTGCGATGGCCTTGGCGCGGCTCATTTCTTCTCGGGCCCTGGCCTCTGCGAACATCTCCTGCGCCTTAACCAGTGGCACCGTGGGCGTAGCACACGACGAAATCACCGGCGCAGTATCATCTCGATCAATTGTGGCCTTCATCAGGGCTGCCATCCAGCACCTCATTTCCTCCCGTGAGTCAACCGCAAAGTAGTGAACCTTGGGCATCGTGAAAGTGACACCTTTTCGTGTACCTGGTAGAGGTGGAACTACTTTAAAACAAAATCGGCCTGCTCCAACACTTGCCGCATACAGTGCGACAAATTTATCATCACTGTCGCCTACGGCAACCACGCGGTGCGAAGTAATATCTATCAGCCCCTTTTCGCGGTCATCGTTAAACGAGGTGAAATAAGATAGTCGGGTACCATGCAAACAAAAAAATCGTGCTTTCCATGTACCAACAGCCACTGTTCCACGCTTGTTCATCCACCCCGAGAAAGTCGCTGATTTGGCAGCATCTGCAGGCGAAACTGTGTTGATCCCTTCCTGAAACGCTGACGTTTTTTGCTTGGACGATGCAAACGTTGTTTTAGATTTGAGGTTACTGTGCGACGATGCACTTCTCAAAATTGGGTTTCTCTTCTTGGTGCCTGCAGACGTTGACGAGCGTTTTGGGGTACCATCGGATTCAGGGGTCAAGCTTGTATCAAGGCTGATGTCAGATGCCAGGGCTGCAGCATCGGCTTTCTCATTTGGATATGTCTCAGAGCCCTTAGACTTTTCCACAACCCTGGGCAAATCTTTTTCAGGAACTGGTAGAGGATTCATATCGGTAATGGCACCCGATTTGAGGCGGAGATTTTCACCAAGACCTTCAGCAATATCTAACTCGCTGAGGAATTGGAACTCAGACAGCCCCAAGCTCGATGTAGACCGAGAGTGTTTCGAATGACTGGGCGGCACGCTTGCACGAATTGTGTCTTTGCTTCCTTGCCGTGAATGTGAGAGCTGGCGAGACGTTGCTGGAGTAAAAGTCTGCTTCTGCGGATTTGCAAACTGCGAAAAAATCAACGAAGAAGGCATTGGAGGAGTCTCGGTGCTTTGGTGATCTGCATAGTATTGATCTGCCGTGCTTATGGTGGACGAGCGTATTCTAGATTTTTGCTGATTCAGCCCCCCGTTCGACCTCTGACTTGGAGTACTTGCAATGGTCTGCACCTCCTGCTGTTTCTTCAAAGTTGCAGGATGAACCCAGTTGGGATCAAACGACAGATCTTTTTTATGCGAATTGCTATCCCTAGAATTCACTGATTTCGGAGGAGAGACTATTTGAAGAGATGAGGCTGGGATATTGGACATAAATGAGTTACCAAGCGCATTTTCATTTGCAGAGCGCAAGACAGATTGACGCTTGAACTGAGGTGGAGACATGAGACCATTTGGAGTCTGAGGACCCGAGGACGTAGATGACGCAACCACGCTATTAGTTTTGGACACTGGCGTCGGTGGAAGCTGGCCACTGGTAGAAAATTCATTGGACGAAGATGCATGTAATACGGAAGATTGGCGAATGAGCTGAAGAAGCTGTTTGATGTCTTTAGAGATTTCAAAGCGGGTTCCAAACGAGGTGATATCAATTTCCTTGAGGTACGCGAGATCAAGTTCTAGTAAGATGGCACCAGTGATTTTGTGATTTACAAAGCACTGGCAGACAGCTGGATCATACCCTTTAAACAGAAAGTACTCTTGCACCATTTGAGGGTTCCAATCGGGGACATTTGAATATGAAAACACATCTGTACTTTGCTGGACTGATTGAACATGTACAGATTGGCGGTGAATTGAAGCACTCGAGGACTGTATAGGATTGTTGATTTCTGAGATCGCAGCATCGATATCGGTTAGCGTATCAGTGACGGATCCATTGAGAGCATAATTGTATGGAGGCGGCGGGTATTGGTATTGCTGAGTCTGGGCAGGACTCTCGGCTGGAGGCGAAGTGGCAGGTGCAGCGGCAACAACAACAGCAGCAGCAGCAACAGGACTTGAGACAGGTTCTGGAGAAGGAGGAACTAGAGTTGTAGTGAAGACACGGGGAAACAGTCCAGCTTTCTTGGTTGTCAGATTACGACCCTAGCCAGGAGGTTAGTAAAGGCACACCCTTTGGGAGAATCAGGCAGGAGGTTTATACTTACAATGAACCAGCCGTCGCCAAATTCTTTATCGTCTTCAAGAACCAGCACTTGATCGCCTTTGGATAGGGAAATCTCGTCGGTTGACCTGCTTTTGAAATCATGAACGGCGACAAGATATTCAGGGTCTTTGCTCATAGTGGGAGAGTGGCTCGGTTGTGGGGGGTCATAAGAGTGCCTAACAGCGCTTCACAGCAGATGCATGGATTACCGGAAGATCCTTGAAGTCAAAGAACGGTCTTTGTGGCAGGGTTAAGCAGAGATTAGAGGAAGAGCGAAGAGGAGATGTTGGAGAAGATGAGAGTTGAGGGAAGGAGGAAGAAAAGTCGATGTGACAGGAGAAGACAAAATAAGAAAAAAAAAAAAAAAAAAAAAAAA
>JAKTUH010000131.1:0-36572 GCA_030556585.1 Geotrichum carabidarum
CCCTAAACTTCTTTTCTTCCGAGCCATGCGTATTCTGACTACCCGCGCTTCCTCTCCTTCAGACCTCGCTCCATTTCTAAGACCCGTTAGTTCACTCGTTCACCTTTCTTTTACTCGTTGCGCTTTAAATGCCTTCTTTTGGTCACCTGATAGCCAATGCACTAGTTCCGAAAAGAGAACCGACCCGTTCTTTTACAGCCTGTGTCATAGTAAACTTCATTGCCTTACAAAAGCCCTCACACCCACATCCCAAACCTCTTGAATCTACTTTTAAAACACTCTAACCCACTTTTTTCCGTTGCCAGTATCATATACACTAACTCAATTCCAAAAAAGTCAACATTTTCTTGTTTGGTTTAACAGTCATTGCCCTGCTAACTGTAAAACACCATTTTTTATTAAGCAAAATTCAAGGTCTCTTGGCCCAGTTGGTTAAGGCATCGTGCTAATAACATTTGATACACTCCTCTTGAACAGTTAACGCGAGGATCGGCGGTTCGATCCCGCCAGAGACCACTTTTTTCCTTTCATTTGCATGTCACTTTCTGCCGATATCTTGCGATATTGCACTGGACTTGATAAACGAAAAAGAGTCGGGTTCAGGAAGAGTTCAAGAACGAAAAGGAGTGGAAGATTTTTTTTTTTTCATTTTTCATGAGTTTTGGCTTGTGTCAAGTTGGTCCTCGGCTCTTGGATCAGAAGCACAAAAATTGTCGTGTGCCTTGTTTAGAGCCCATGGACCTTCTAGAAAGTTGGATCAGCCCAGGGCTGTAGACCAAAAAAGTCGACAAGTCGTCAATGATTCTTTTGAAACTGCTGTCATGGTTTTCTGTCTTGGTACTAGTAAGTCGGCACCAGCAGCTGCTGCTGCTGCTTTTATTTATTTATTTTTGGACTTTTCTCTATAGAAAAAACGAATTTGTGGGGTAGAGCCTAAACCCACCACCAGTCCGAGAATGATTCTCGGTTCCTGCAAAATGGGACCTGGACCAAGTCTATAAAATTAATCCCTACCGCCTCTTTTTCTCCTTCTTGTCAAAAAGACTCTACAGCTTTGGTTTTTTTTTTTTTATATTTATACATTTCAAAACCCAGTTTCATTCATCTAGGTATTTACAATGGTCAAGGTCGGAATCAACGGATTTGGCAGAATCGGACGTATTGTAAGTCTACTTCCCCCAAAACTCAAGCCCAACACTCAAGCTCAACCTCTGTTCTGGACACGGCTAACAACCTTTGCAGGTCCTCCGAAACGCCCTCAAAAACCCCTCGGTCGACGTCGTTGCCATCAACGACCCCTTCATCGACACCGAGTACGCCGCATACATGTTCAAGTACGACTCCACCCACGGCAAGTACAGCGGCACCGTCTCCGCCGCCCCGGGCGCTCTCATCATTGACGGCAAGCGCATCGCCATCTTTGGCGAGAGGGACCCCGCCGCCATTCCCTGGGCCTCCGCCGGCGCCGCCTACGTCGTCGAGTCCACCGGCGTGTTCACCACCCAGGACAAGGCCGCCGCCCACCTGAAGGGCGGCGCCAAAAAGGTGGTCATCTCGGCGCCCTCGGCAGACGCGCCCATGTTTGTGGTCGGCGTGAACCAGGACAAGTACACGTCGGACCTGAAGGTGATTTCGAACGCATCGTGCACGACGAACTGCCTGGCGCCCCTGGCCAAGGTGGTCAATGACAGGTTTGGAATTGTGGAGGGGCTGATGACGACGGTGCACAGCATCACAGCGACCCAGAAAACGGTCGACGGGCCCTCGCACAAGGACTGGCGCGGCGGTCGCACAGCCTCAGGCAACATCATCCCGTCCTCGACCGGCGCGGCCAAGGCCGTGGGCAAGGTGATCCCCGAGCTCAACGGCAAGCTGACAGGTCTCTCACTTCGAGTGCCGACCGTCGACGTGTCAGTTGTGGACCTCACGGTCCGCCTGCGCACACCCGCGTCGTATGCCGACATCAAGGCCGCCATCAAGGCTGCGTCCGAGGGCCCTTTGAAGGGCATTTTGGGGTACACGGAGGACGCGGTGGTGTCTACTGATTTCCTGGGTGACACGCACTCGTCGATCTTTGACGCGTCCGCTGGCATCCTTTTGAATGAGAACTTTGTAAAGCTGATTTCGTGGTACGATAATGAGTACGGGTACTCTGCGCGGGTGGTGGACCTGCTGGTGTACATTGCGAACGTGGACGAGAAGGCCAAGTTGTAAACCCCGGGGGCTAGACCGGGCTCATGTTGGCGGCCCACGGCCTAAACGGTAAAAAAGATGTATAGTAAGAACAAAATGCATTTATTAGATTGAATCTGTATTGTATGATCCATAGAATCCCGATTTGCTAGGGTAAATTATTCCATCAGATAATCCTGCCTTTGAGGGCGGAATTGAACAGGGCTGATCTGTAGAACTTGTGGACCCGGATTTCGTTCGCCCGGATGAATCCATACCTGCCTGTCATGCGTAAAGGCCGTCCTATAGAACCAAGCCTCTGCAAATCCCATCATCCGTCCTCCTCCCGCTCTCACGAATACATCTTAATACACCTCGTCTCCTTATGCGTCTCGTCACACCCCAAACTACAATACCTCAGCCCACACCGCCCACACAAGTACCTTCCCCCCGACCCACAGATCCCACACAAATGCCGCACCGGGTACCTTGGCGGCACCGCCAGCACCACTGCTGCAACCCGAGCTGAAGCCGGGTCGTCGTCCAGCAGGTTCAGTAGCGTCTTGCGCGACGCCAGAATCTTGCGCGTGCTCGCCGTGGAGCCAGACTTGCTCGACTGCCCTTTTATAGACCGCCGCTTTTTGCCACCGCCGCCAGAGGTGCTATCGAGAGATATGCTGTTTTGGAGGGCGGGATCCAGCAAGGCGTCAAGGTTCGGAATCTCGAACCGCGCCGCCCCCGACGACCCCTCGCTGTAGTTCTCGCGCTCGAGCTCGGCGAGCCGTTTTGCTATGGCGCGCTGCCGAGTAGCGGTGTCGGAGACCCGGGGCGTGTACGCCGCGGTCCGTTTCACCCGCGCCGGGGCTTGTCCCCCATTACCCCCAGCAGCACCGCCGGGACCACCAGCTGCGCCTGCGCCTGGCGTGGCACCGGAATGGGCAAATGAGTTGACGGAGGGGACTCGGGAGTAGCTGTAGAACCGGTTGGGGCCGGTTAAAGTGCCCTTTCCGAGGTCTTCGATTAGTGGCATTGGGTTGTGTTGTGAAATGTAGATGGTAGATGGAAGAGGTATCGAAGGAAAGGCTTGAAAAATGCAAAAGGTCACGTGAACGATGGTTTAAGATGGGCTTTGCCTGTATACGCCATTGAGGACCAGGAGAGTGTCATTGATCTGGGTCTACGGGGGCTTGTTCATGGCGCTGGCGCTCTGAGGCTCTAGAGGCACGTCTAGGCATTTTTCAAAAAATTGTTGTCACATAATCTACTTGGCTGATCTATGTTCTTGAACGCTGCGGCCCAAGTCAATCTACGCGGCCGCTTTGACTCCAATTGCCCTGCTGAAGTACATTGCCTTCTAGCTCAAACACATCTTGCTTCACAAGCCTTTCCTCTACGTATGGCCCAGCCTAAGAAAATATCAGGCAGCATTGGACATCTTAAGCTGCTCAAACTGCTCAAGCCAATAGCCCCGATCACGTGGGTTTCAGGACCATGAAGGCTGTTGCAATGCAGCTGACAGGCAAGCCTGAGAGGGCCAAACGCCAAGGGAAAGACCTATGGTGTAGAACTTCAAAACGAGATCGTGTTCAGTAAATCCAAAACTATGTACAAGTGTGTTTCTGGGTAGGTGTGGGTGGGTGCGTGGCAAATATATCAATCGAAGGCCCGGTCCATGAGTTTAAGGCTCGTTGCTCAGCGTGGCAAATCTTCAGTCGTTTCAAGATGACTCTCAAATGGCAGAGTCGCCTGAAGAGTAAACCTACTTGCTGTCTTCACTGCTGTTGCTCCTGTCGTCTGCCGATTCGCTAATACCGCCCTTCTCAAACGGCGCGTCCGTGCGCGCCTCGCTGAGCATCGACGTGATGCCCTTCTTGTCCAGCGCTTTCTACCCAATGTTAGCCTGAATCCATTTATATCTCGCTTGTGTTGCCACTGTCGAATGGAGGTAACTCACGTAGATGCAGGCTTCGTAGACCTTCCACGTCTCCTCGCACTCGTTGGTGACGGACTTGGCCTTGAGAAACTTTTCGCTGTACCACTCGTTGAAGCAGTTGTCGTATGCCTTCTTGGCATTGGTGCACTCGGGCGCAAAGCTGGCTGACATTGCTGAAAATCGTATGGTGCGTAGTTGTTTGGTGACAGAGAGATGAGATAAAGTGCAGACCACGTTGGGACGTTGGTGAGTTTCTGCCCAGGAAAAGCTATATGAGACCTAAACACTCTACGTATGAACCTGATATCATCAATCAACAGCATGTAGCATAGAAATCATGAACGGCCGCTGGGGCGCTTTTTATTTTTTATGTTTTCATTTTCAATTGCAAGGTCTCCAGAATACAAATAAACAAGGAATCACATAGATCATTTTATCACAAATAACAACAACCCAAGCCCAACGCTTATTTCTTTGCAGAAACAACCTTGCGTCGGCTGGTAGTCTTGGTGTGCTGGCCTCTGACCTTGAAACCCCAGTAGTGTCTAAGACCTCTGTGGGCACGAATCTTCTTAAGGCGCTCCAGGTCCTCACGCAGCTTGTTGTCCAGCTGGTTCACCAGCAGGTGCGAGTCGGTGCCGTCGGTGAAATCGCGCTGTCTGTTCAGGAACCAGGAGGGGATCTTGTACTGGCCGGGGTTCTGGATAATGGTGACAATGCGCTCAAGCTCTTCGACGGTCAGCTCACCAGCGCGCTTGGCAAGATCGACATCGGCCTTCTTGCAGACAAGGTTGGCATAACGGCGGCCCACACCTCTGATCTTGGTAAGAGCGTACATGATCTTGATCTTACCGTCGACGTTGGTGCCGAGCAGACTACAAGGGTTAGAACAATATCCTAAAATAACAATCGCCTGGATGCCCTGAACACGAATGAAACAATGCAAAAGCCGAGAAAAACAGAGTCGCAATAGATATCATGGATAGATCTGGCCGTACTTCAAATAAGTCATTGTCGTTGCATTCATGTCGTTCACTTGGTCATTGTTCAACCGGTTCGGCAGCATCCCAGACTACATATAATCACAAATCGAATGGCACAACATACCGAAGAATGTGTTGGAAGTTTCCCTTCTCAGTGACGACGAGTTCAGACATCTTGTTGGTTCCTGTGTGGTTGTCGGTTGGCGGTCGATGAATTTCAGGTAAAAAGTCAAACAGGCAATGAGTTCTTTCTCCTGGGTTGGTTTGGTGCAATTTTTTCTTGCTTAGGAGGGAACTTTCCTTCGACCATTGCCTTTTTGGGCAACAGTGGTCACTTTAAGCCCTAACATTAAAATAAGGGCTATGACTAATATTCAGCCGTGCAACAGATTTTTGTACAACGTCCCAGCTCCAGATCGCAACAGTTCAAGGCATTCCCGGGTTCAAACGGGCTGGAGAATTTATAGGCATAATGAAGGTAAGGTTATTTTGCTACATTCTTTTTAGCTAGAAGATTTTTTATGCTGACTTTGGTGCTGGTAGATTGAAAAAGCCCGCGACGGACTGCTGTCAGACTACGAGGTGCTCAAGTATCTCAACGACATCAGAGAGAGCCGAAATATCGCGACGACCAAGCTCAAATCAGAGAACGTTGAAACCATTTTGATCGAAGTATGAATATAAATGCGTTTTTGATTTGATAATCTAGATTCTAACCTCAACCAGGTCCATGCTTACCTACGTGACCGGCCAGCTGGAAACCCCTCAAACCCCCAGACGCCCGAGGGCATTGCATCTTTCGTTCGAGCGGTTGAAAGTTTCGACCTTGAAAAAGCAGAGATTCTGCAGCTGGTTAATTGTGCACCGCGTACATTGCCTGTGCTGTTTAACTGCATTGAGGAGTGCGACCAGAGGCTCAGTGACGAGCAGATGGACGAGCTGCTGGAGTTGGTGGCTCAGAATTTAGGAAGCGAGCCCATGCCCGAGGCTGAAGCCCCAGAGGCTGAAGCCGCTACTCACCAGGAAGAGTAGCTATGACATTTGATGATAGTTCCCCTGTTATAAATATTTATTCTGCGCGTTTGTATTCGTTTCTGATTAGTTTTTTTTTTTTTTTTTTTTTTTTTTTCTTGAAAAATACATCTAGATATTTCATAAAGCACAGCCTACATATCTTCAGGACCCTTCATACCCTCGGCGCCTGCACTCTCACTGTTTCTAACACCACTGACAATATCATCAACACGCAGTAACAGACATGCACTCTCAATTGCAGTCTTGATTGATTGAAGTTTAATCACTTCAGGCTCCCAGATGCCGTACTCGTTCATGTCAACAACCTTGCCGTTATCACCGTCAATACCAAAGGTGTGTTTGCCCTCAGCATGCTTGGCCTAAAAATGGTTAGTTCTGCAAAATGAAATAGTTGAAAAAAAAACTTACTCTGAGCGAACTCAACACTCGGATAGGGTTGGCACCGCAGTTCTGAACTAGAGTTCTTGGAATAACCTCCATGGCATCAGCAACAGCCTTGTAAGGCCACTGAGAAATGCCTTCGATCTCCTTGGCCTTCTCAGCCAGTCTGACACTGATGGCCATCTCAGTGGCACCACCGCCAGGGGCAAGGCGGGGCTCGAAGAAAACGTTACGGGCAACAGCCATGGCGTCTTGCAGGTTTCTGTCAATCTCGTTCAGAATATCCTTTGACGGGCCTCTGAGCATGATCGTACAGGCCTGAGGGTTCTCGCACTTTGTGAGGAAGGTAAAGTACTCATCGCCAATGAGCTCAATGTTGAACAGACCACATCTGGTACCGACATCAGACTCGCGGATGTCCTCAACTCGGTTGACGATGGTAGCGCCAGTGGCACGAGCAATACGGTTGTTGTCGCCCTTTCTGACTCGTCGCAGAGCAGTGACATTGCCCTTCAGCAGGTAATGTTGTGCGAGATCAGAGACACCCTTCTCGGTAACCACAAGATCAGGCTTGAATGCCAAAATACCCTCGCAAAGAGCCTTGATCTGCTCTTCCTCGATCTCCAGAATTCTAGCCCAGTCCTCTTCCTTGGTGATTTCAATGTTAGTTTGAGACTCACCCTTCTTGTACTCCAACGGGCAATCAAGCAGGATAACTCTGGGGTTCTCAATCCGTCTTCTCATTTTGGGGTGTGTGATGTCCTTGTTCAACATGACTCCATCCAAGACGCGGGAGTCCTCAATTTCTCCACCAGGAATCTTTTCAATACGAGCGTATCGCTTAATGTCAATTTCCTTCTTGCCGTTAACGTCAATGGCTACAGTCTTGACAGCCTGCAGAGCCAGGTTACACATCAGAGGACTCCATCTCGAAACGAACTTGGTTCCAATAGAAGCAGCCACAAGCTTGGTCATGGCCTCGTCATTGGTAGTGTCGACCGGTCGAGAAATTTCGTGGATGACTTCAAGAGCGTCCTTCAAAGCGTCTTTCAGCGCCGAGATGATGACAACAGGATGGATATTTCTTTCCACATGAACATAGGTCTGCGCAAGAATTTCGCCTGCCAGGATGATGACCGTAGTAGTACCATCACCGACTTCCTCATCCTGAGTTCTGCTTAACTCAATCATGCTCTTAGCAGCAGGATGCGACACCTCGATTTCACGCAGAATCGCGTGGCCATCATTTGTAAGAACGATGCCGCCCATGGGATCAAGCAGCATCTTCAACATTGCTTTCGGTCCTAGACACGTTCTAATAATATCAGCAACCGCCTTGGCAGCTGTGATGTTTGACACCTGGGCCTTGCGGCCCGTCTGGCGCTCATTGCCAGCATCTACAAACAACCGAGTTAGTTGGCGGTCCAAGTCGTCGATTTCGCTGGGGAAAGTTGCCATTGCCACTTACTCATAACAACCACGGGGGCCTGCATCTTGTATAGAGTAGAAACCTTTTGTCTAAGCGATCTGCAGTAACTAATTAGTTAGATTGTCAGTCGCAAATTGAATTTATCTGCAGAAAAGAAGGCTCTATGGTTGTGAGAAACTTGATCTACTCCAAGAAAATGCCTAAAATTTTTGGAAGTTGTGTCAACATAAAAATACAGGGCTAGGGTTATATACAACATCTTTTGATCCAATTTTCAGATGTTTTCAATATGGGAACAATCGAGATCAGCTACGTCAAGACAGAATAACACCAGTTGATTTCCACTAGAAAAGACAAGAAAAGATCAAAAAAAAATGAATGGCAGACAGAGAATCAAAAAATGCGTCAGCCCGGAGTCAAACCGGGGGCTCGTCGATGGCAACGACGAATTTTACCGCTAAACCACTGACGCGCTTTTTTCAGATCTACTTATGGTAGACCATTTATAGTCCAGAAACAGGCAATTTCTTGCCTCTAAAATCCTTGATTTTCGACTTCTAATTAAGTTAAATGCTTCTGTAATGCTCCGAGACGAATCTGTCAAAGTCTGGCTCCAATTGAGTCCAGTTTTGGTGGGGTTTGGCCTGGTTTTCTGTCAACGCATTGCAACGCTTTTTCTGCTCTGAAATACTCACTTTAAAACGATCTCCAACAAGAAATAGAAATTCAGACAACATGCTTTCAACTTGTGCATTTCTAGTCAGTTTTGCTGCCAAAAGCTGGTTCCGTATTGGATGCTGCTTATCTAGCCCGCGCCCTCCTTCGCGATACCCGCCAAATGAATTCCCCAGCGTAAAATAATTGCTGATCGCTTCAAAAGAATACAAAAACAAACTTGATTTCTATCCATTAAATCCATTTCAAACCAACTAGAGTTAATCTAAAATGACAGCCAAATATTCACTTGTGATTAAGGTAGGCTTTTCCAAAATCATTTTTTCTAGGTTTTCTTCTAATGTTTGTAGAACGGGTTTGTGTGCACGGCCAGCGACTTCTATCGAGCTGATATTGCAATCTCGGACCAAAAGATTACAGCGATAGCAGCCACCATCGACGCAGCGCTAGCAGATGAAGTGATTGATGCTGAGGGAGCTTACATCACGCCAGGTGGAATCGATGCACATGTCCATGTCGACGAGCCAGCCAAGCCGTTTGGAAACCTGTCTGACACTCTTTCGAGCGGATCCCGGAGCTCAGTCGCGGGCGGTACCACTACAATGGTCGCATTTGTATCGCAAAACAAAAGCGACGACTCTGTGAAGTCTTTTGCCAAGGTAGTCGAGGAGTTTCATGAGTATGGCGGGTCCAAGTTATACTGCGACTACGGGCTGCATTTAATAGTGTCCAAAGTGGACAAGAAGTTAATTGATAGCCAGCTGCCATCGGTTTTGGATGCGGGGGTGAGCAGTGTGAAAATGTACATGACTTATCCAGGTTTGCAACTGCGAGATAGCGATCTGATGACGGCCATGTACCACCTGCGAAAGCACAGTATGACAACCATGCTGCACGCAGAAAACGGTGACATGATCAGCTGGATGATTGATTCACTAGAAGAACAAGGCAAGACGTCACCATTCTATCATGCTGTCTCGCGGCCTACGCTGTTCGAAGGTGAAGCTACCAATCGTGCCATTGTGCTGTCCCAGACAATGGACAACCCAGTGCTATTCGTTCATGTGTCTGCCCCCGAAGCTCTCAAGAGGATCAACGAAGCTCAGACAGAAGGGCTACCGGTCTATGCCGAGACATGTCCCCAGTACCTGTTCCTGTCCGAGGACAAGCTCAAACCATGCAGCCATCACAGTGACCCGTTTGAAGCTGCCAAATACATATGCAGCCCTCCGCTGCGAAGAGACTCAGCAGATCAAGAGTATATCTGGACCTCAATTCGCAACGGCACGGTCACAATCATCTCGTCCGACCATGCTCCAACCATGTTTGAGGGAGAGGACGGAAAACGCGCTGCATTTAAAAACGGGCATAACGGGGAATTCCGCTGGATTCCGAACGGGCTTCCTGGTGTAGAAACTCGGCTGCCTTTGCTTTTTAGCTACGGAGTCATGGAAGGCCGAATAACCATCCAAAAGTTTGTCGAAGTCATGTGTACGAATCCAGCCAAGCTCTACGGGATGTACCCTCGCAAAGGATCAATTCTGCCCGGGACTTCCGATGCTGATTTGGTGGTTTGGTACCCCATGGACAAGTATACAGGCCCAACTACTATCAGGAATGAGAACCTTAAACATAATACTGATTACACAGCATTTGAAGGCTTTCCGATCAAAAATTGGCCGCGGTACACCATTCTAAAGGGAAGAGTCATGTATGCCGAGGGCCAGATGAAGGAAGAACAAGCAGGGTATGGCCAGTTTCTCAAGCGAGGAAAGAGTTCCCTCGCAGGACCGCAGAATAAGTGGCTCAGCGAGTGGCGACCTACTTACTGAGCCAGTGGACTTCTTGAAAAGCGGGTTGAAAAAATGGTTCGATAGAGTGCTGCATTAGATATCGAGATAAATATTGCTAGAAATACACATGCCAGAGTGTGCTGACCGACCGTTGAAACCAGAGCCCGGTGCCAAAAAAAAAGAATTACTTTACACAAACATCCGTTCACGTCTGAGAAAGTAATTTAATAGCCTGCGGCCTAGACTCCCAGAGAAAACCAAGTAGAGATCGAATTCAGAGTCGTCACGATTATAGTGATCTTGTTCGTCTTCATGCGCCAAACCTCGAGCAAGAATTTCGTTCTGCTTGCGGCCTGATTTAGTTGCTAATACATCTGAGTAAAATGTCTCTTCAAGGGACTCTTTAAAGATCCGGCTTAGAATCTTGTCGAGCAATGGAAATTTCGGGGTGCGAAAGAATTTGTCGTAATGCGATTCCCGATCTTCTGGAATCTCGACTATGCAGAAACAATTAGTTAGCAATGAGCTGAAAACACGAATAAAGACAGGCACCTACCTGCATGAAATATTTCCTGAATGAACGCGACTTGGCGTTCAATGATGTAAGTTGAAACTGTAGACCAAACGCCACAGATGATTGATATTGGCTTGTACACCGGATAGAACACGACGATGAGGAACAAAACCGAGAGGGCTATAAACTTCCGATAAATGCTCGAAAGCAAGCGCATTTCAAAGCCAATTCAGCCGGGTTGAAGTTGGTCTTTGCCGAGCGTCACAACTGGAGTGAGAGAGAAAGGAAGAGTGAAAGAAGTCGAAGGGTCCGATTAGTTGGGATGACACGACCAGTGAGAAGAAGACCGTTGGGCATGTCATAGAAGACGGGATTTTGTATCTCCAAAATTTCAAGAGTTCATTGACCCCGTTGAAGATGGCCTGGACCTGTTCTAGACCTGCTAAAGTTCTTGAGTTGGTGTTAAAGGTGTTGTTCAACGCGGATGAGCGAGCCGATGATGAGAGAGATGAAATGACGTAAACAAAGCTTAACTCCCAAGTCCCAAGTTTTATTTCTTTTCCAACCAGAGCCCGCTCATCCCACCAAACTCCAAAGGGCAAACCCCGTCTAAGCCAATCTTAATTGGGCTGATCCCGATTTCCTGAGCTTTACTGGCCTCTCCTGCCGCTGCTGAGCTATGAAAGAAAGAGTTCTTTACTTCACATACAAGCCGCAGCTGAGACCATTTTTTGCTGCCTGATTTAATTCAGTTTTTATACTTATTTCTGTCATTTTCACTATCATCAAACCTTCTTCTTCCACTTCTCCACAACCAATAAACTTCGTCAAAATCAAACTGGACGATTTTGATCCTACCGATACAAAGATATAATGGATACTACTCCAGTGAACTCATCCGACCATTCAGGGTTTGTGGGACAGTCCCCTTACGATTTATTCCAGTCAATGGACAGGCAAACCTCGTCTTCATCGCCTGAAGACTTTAATATCAATTCTACTAATACCCCAACTTCTAGTGGCTCAAAGGAGATGATAGAGTTCTGCGACGCAAACTGCGAGGCCAACTGTGGTACGCCCTGCGAGTGGGCTCAGGAAAGAGCCAAAAGCAAGGCAGCTGGGCCGCTAGTCGGAATGGACGCTCTAAACCCTTCTACTACAAGCGATGGCCGACCCCGGAAACACATTAGACGAGCCTGCCTTGAATGCCGCAAACGCCATGTGCGCTGTGACGGTGTGCTGCCAGTGTGCAAAAAGTGCTCAGACAACAACAGAGAGTGCAATTACGTTCCAAGCCATCGAGGAGGCGTTCGAGTTCCCCGAAAGAAACTCCAGCAACTGCAGGAAGAGAATGAGGAAAATCAAAAAGAACCCTTACAGCAGCAACCACAGCCAGAGAAATTACAGACCACCTCGATAGGTGCAACGCCCCCCGCAAAAGTGCGTCCTAGCATGCTTGCTTCGCCATGCATGATTCCCATTGCTCCATCGTCAGAGCCGCTACACACTTCATATGTTAGAGGTGACTCGTCGATTTCAGAGCCGTCCTTGCCCAACTTTGCCAATATGCTGCCATTTGAAACTGGCCAGGAAAGCTCACATGAAATCCAGGAAGTCATCAACGGTGTAGTGGCCTTGTCTCCTTATAACAGCAGCAACCACACCTCTTCGCATCTGAGCTCGCCAGAAAATACGTTTCAGCACTCCAGCAGTTCATACTCGTACGATTCTTACATCCCCACTCCTACTTCCGACCTTTCGACGAGTGACATGTCTACAGGTGAAATTATAAACATTTACTACTCCTTGTTTCACCACCGCCATCCTATTCTGCCTCCCAAAACAGCCATTGTTGGTTATCTAGAGAGTACTAAAGGCAATGAGCTTCTCAAGGTCATGAGTTTTACTGCATTTATTCTTTCGTCAACAGGCACCCCTCCTATCGATGAAATCTTCCAGCGGCTGCAAGTGGCAAGAACCGCAATTGAGCAGGCTCCTGAAGACTTGGTTAAACTGCAATCTGCTGTGGTTCTTTCTATTGTGTCTCATCTTTGCACAGACAACAATACATCCATCTCTCTTCGCACGTGGTGCTTTGATGTCTGCTATCGAATCCTGTCAGGATACTCATTATCATCACCAGCCTCAGACGTTCCATTCTCTAAAGAGCCGGCTATTCCAGTTGATTTGCTGAGTAGCTGGAGAACTCAGCAAGTTGACAAGAGGCTGTTTAGTGATTTGTTTTCTAGAGTCATTCACGAAATCTTCTTCTTAGACATTATTTTTGCAGTCATTACACGCGGCAAGCTGTCTCCTTTTGTCAACTCCAATTTGATTGACAGCATTCCAATTAAGGACGTCCCCGGATTTGCCTACCGTTGCAGGTTCCGAACAATGAAAGTTGTTCGATCCATCAGCTCCTCATTAGCATCTCTTGGCTCGGGCATCCAGTCATCACTCGAGTTCACTCGATTAGAGGCCTTGGTTACTACATTCCAGGGTTTTATGTCTGATAACCTGGCTGATATGAGCCAGGGGTTCCCGCACCTTATGGACGATTTTGGAAACGTCGACGATGGCGTGCACCAATCCATCATGATGCTCAACTTCTCGGCCATTCTTCTGCACTTCCCCTTTTCGAGCTTGTACCAAAACAAGCTGCCTAGTTACGTGCAATGCACGGAAGACTCAGCGCCAATTGTATCTATCAAAAATGCGCCACTTTCGAGGCAGCGCACTGTGGTCAGCACCCGCCAGTGCATTCAAGCCGCAAACAATATTATCAAGGTTGTGACTGATATTGGAAGCAGCAACATTTCCAACCGCACGCCACTATACTCGTGTTCCGTGGCCATGGCCATGCTTGTTCACATGAAAGCGTACCACTGGCTCACGCGCCCCGGCAGCGATCTTAAGATGGACGAAACCCTTCGCATCCAGGAAATCGGCCTCTACGAAGCCTATGTCAAACTCGAAAGCAACTCACTCCAAATGTTTGGCGCCAAGTGGATACTCCCCAATAAGCTCAACACCAGCCTATGCAACGTCATGTTCAACGTGCTGCCCGAGCTGTACGAGAGCGTGATTGAGACCGAGATCCGGCCCAAGCGCAAGGCCGAGGACCCGCTTGTGGAGAAGGACTGCTGGATGAAGAACCTGCAGCTGGACGACAGCAATATGGCCAAGCCTAGTCTTGACATTTTTGATCAACTGTTTGATCTTGACACCATGCACAACTAATGATATTTATGAATCCAGCAGGACTCCTTTTTTTTGATAATGCTCTTTTTTTGTCACTCTTTCTTTCGTGTTTGGTTTTTGATTGAAGATGTTGTTCGACACTTATATCCACAACCCCTGCCTGCTCATATTTATTTATTCTTTACATATCTATCTACTCATTTTTTTCTGACTTCTTTTTATTTTTTTTTTATGTGTACATAGTCCATTTTTGCGCCGAGGAAAGAATGATGAAAAGCTAGGTGAGGTTGTTTGAAAACTTTTGATGAGACTAAAGCCGTACCCATTGCAGATCTTTACCACTCTAGGAAAGATGATCAAAATAAGCACCAAGCTAACGCCTCACATGAAATATATAGACGAATTAAATAAAGTACATACAAAAGTAGGCGACAAAGGACTGACTCTGGTTCCTACTGATCTGATCACTGAAGACAGCAAAAAAGATGGACGACACCGGAATTGAACCGGGGACCTCTCACATGCTAAGCGAGTGTGATAAACCAACTACACCAGACGCCCATTTGAATACAGAACAGACATTGAAGACGTACAGGTATTCATTCATTATATCAGGGCAAGGGTTAATTAGAAAAATTAGGGTTGTTAGGGTTATGGTAATATTATCTTGGACAGCACTTGAATCATCTTCAACATCAGCCATAGCGGGTTCCACAGGTTTTACAGGGTTTCCTGCTTGTATCGGTTCAATAGTACGTGGCTAGAAGATAGATTTACAGAAAGCTCCATTGTTAATATATAGAATATGTCTTGTTTGATGGTTATTACATAGGACGCTCAATTGATTATACTACTACATTTTTTTAGGCTGTTATTGTCAAGTTTCACTGAGTCGCAAGTGAGGTACGAAGTTCTCTTGAACGCACAGACAAACGTTAACAATGCTGGTTTATTAACAGGCAAGAAAGTGTACCTGTCAGCTAAACTAGTTCAAATATGGAGGTTTGACATGATTTAATTAGAGATAAAGTTAAGAATTGTCCGAATTTTTTAATGTAGCCAAATTCGTCAAGAGGTAAGTGCGGTGGGAATGAGTATGAAAATGTTCGAAAACTTTGAGCGGATGGACTTTATTTTTCTAAAAAGAAGCCCGTAATTGACTCGTGCTTCATTCGGTAGAAAGATGAATAGAAACTGGAGCTTCAATATTTGGTGGTCTTATCACATAGAACATTCAATCCTCTTTTTTTTCCCATCTAATCAGATAGCACACCGAACCTCAAGGTATCATTTAGAATATGAAATTGCTTTCTGTGCAAAAAGTAATAGATCAACGATTGAGTCAATCATAAATTTACAAATCGGATTTTTTTTTTGAATATCTTTGGGGGCTTGCTCAGTTTATGTCTATTATACTTAATCTGACTACCAGCTTGTCTTAAAAACGTTGCGGGTTGTGTTTGTGACGCAACTCTCTATAAGTTTCATCACTTGGCATGACATACCAACACCAAGATAAAACTATTCCTATACCATCTACATCCATTTTTTTTTGAGATCGTCAAATAGGTATTCTTCTTCAACAGAGCAGCTAATATTCTGACTTTATCATGAGCCAATTTTATAGCGACGAGCTTTTCAGTATGCCTTCCAGAGTACGGGATTTCACAAAACTAACAGAGAAACAGGTGGTTTTGATGGAGCATATGACAGCTCATTGACCTCACCTACAGTTTCAATTGGAATGCTAGATTACAAACGAAATGTCCAGACAATAGCTGAACTCATCGAGACTGAGGTTAATGACCTGTTTTCAAGCTGTAAAAGGTTGGACATGCAGTTTGATCGTTGGACAGGTCAAGATACAATCAATCCACATTTTCCTGCTGTAAAATCTTGGCTCAGAACTCATATTGATAAAGTCACTGCTTCAAATCTTAAACTAATGACAGAGTTAGACAAGCTGTGCGAATGTGTGAACCATTCTTTCATTACTAAACTCTCCTCAGAAAATGAGCTGGTTTCCACTAACAGCAAGCTTATGGCTGTGAGCGAGAGCTTGAAAGGGTTTGAATTATTGATAAAGGATAATAGCAAAGAACTTGAAGCTGCGCGTTGTGATGAAAGAGCACAAGAATCCATTTTCGATGGCGATTCAGCGGATGTGTTGGATGTACAACAAACAATCTTGAAGGAAATTCAGAAATTCAATAAAAAAACATCATGCACGATAAGAGCAGAAGTTTCAGCAAAATTAATGGGAAATAGTCAACTATCAATGGACCAAGTCAAAACACGCACTGCTCGTATCCAGACCCTTGTTTCTGAAACCACGCAAAGATTGGATACCATGGACAGCGCTCGTCTGGAAGACGCAGAAAATATAAGAAATGAAACTGATGACATAGCCAAGCAAAAACATGAGGAATTAATGAATGCTATCAAAATTTTGCAAGAAGGATTTGACGCAATAGAAACTCAAGTCAATGAACTTAAAGATGCAACTGAAGCTTCTCACACAAAAGTTGAAGATGCTATATCTACCAATCCTCAAAATGTTCAACGCCTTATCAATGATCTCCACAAGCAGAAACGGAAAGTTCTTCTGCTTCAACAAGAATTGAACACTTCTGGTATTTCTGAAATGATTATTCAATTGCCAAAAGATACGGAGGCCCTTAACAAAGATTCTAAAATCTGCTCAGAGGAGTTGAAGAGTCTAATAAATGGCGCAAAACTTGAAATTGATGGGACAGCAATTAAAGAAGCAGTTGCACAAGCTGCAAAAAATCTGCTAATTCCTATGGAAATCAGACTGGATGTGCTGCAAGCAAAATACTTTGAGGACACTGAAAATCTTCAAACTCAAGGAAAAGATCTTTCAAAGACTTACAACTCTGTCAAAACTGCAATCACGACCACGGAATCAAGTACCAAGAAGCTTGTCTTGAACTATGCAAAGTTGGATGAATTGATCCGGGAAAAGTTTGAATCCTTGTCTGGCTGCCAAAACACGAAGGAGATTGATGAGCAAATCAAGATGTTATGTCGTATTCAGCAGCAAGGAGCACGGGCGTACGAAAAAGCCAAAGAAGCAACAGAAAATGCAATTTGTGAAGTGGAAAAGAAAGTTTTTCAGAGCCAGCAAAAAGTTCTTACTCTTGCAGACGACTTGAATCAGCAAGTGATCTTTATAGAAGGGATTGAAAAAAGCATAGAAACGACGTATACTCGCCTCGTGGGTGAAATTCAAAACCAATCAGAAATTGAAGAAAAAACTGGCCAGCAAGCAGACGATCTTTTTGCCAAATTTTCAACCGAAGTTCAGAAGTTTGAAAACCAAGTGCGAGATAGAGGGAAATTAGCATTGGACGAAGCAACCAAAAAGTACGTGAATATGATGTACAACGAGATGGGGAGATTTGATGAAAAGCAGAGAAAACTAGAACATTTTTCAGAATCTCTCGCTACCCAAATCACTGGCATAAATGCACCTTCTCTGGAAAGTTACTTCTCAAATCAGAATTTAGAGAACTATACTCAGAAAGCTATTGTGGAGACATGGCTGGATGTGATGCACGAGAAGGTAATTAAAGAGGTTGACGATTTTGCACTTGAACAGAGACAGGCAGCCGATCGAATGCAAACCATGTGCGATGAGTTTGAGTTTGATGTTCGGAGCAGCATGGCCAAAGACACGGGCGCCCTGATGGAGACATACTTAGATACATTCAAACAGATAGAGTTTCAGTGCGTCACCACATTGAGCCAAGTTTCAGAATTGGTCAAAAAAGGAAACCAATTGGGCACTGAAGTTGAAAATCATCTTGATGTTTTGAAAGAAAACGAGCAGTATTACATTGAACAAGATGGAGGGGACAATACCAAAAAGAGGAATGATTGTGCCTGCTCCAGCCCACTCGCAACAAAATTATCGATACCAAATGAGACCGATAATCTCAGGGCCTCCATCAAAGACTTAGACCAGCAATTTCAAAAGTTTGACGGAATCTGTGAGATAATGCTGAGCAATCAAGAAAGCCTGGGCGAGAGCTTGCAGTTACTAGACGAAACGATGTCAATGATAAACAATGCTGCTAATAGTCAAGAGAAGAAGAATGCAAGATTGAGAAAATCAGAGCTGGGAACTCATATGCGTCAGGTATCCCGTACAAAAGAGCTGAACAATTCGGATCAAAATGCAATCAATACTCTAATGGACCATTTTGGAAAGCTTTTTCTGGGATCAACAGAAGCAGTTTCGCAAGACAATAAAAAGGACAGTCTGACTCCAATAGCGGAACAAATTCCTGCACAGGATCTCATCAAAGACGATAGCTGGTCTGCTAATAAATTGAGCAGTCTTCGTCCTCCAGTTGACCAAGACGAAGGGTTTGAAGTTTTTTTAGAGATGGAAGAAAAAATATTAATTAACGAGAAGTCTGGCAATACCGATAGCGGAAAATCGTCGAAAAAGAGCGACTATGAGTACTTCGACGCATTAAGACAACCCGAAGCAACTAAAAATCCACCTGAAATATTATCAGAGGCTGGTGATAAAAATACAGGTGTTCAGGTGGAATTAGAAGTCACCTCAACCCCATGAATCAAGCCATACCAATGTGAAGTTTCACTTTAGGATCATTCATTGATGCTAAGCAGAGCCGTTGAGTTATGTTATACTGAAAGAGCTGGAGGCAAGTATACAGAATCAAATATCAACTTCAGATAGACTAGTCTTTTAAATAGATCCTGGACTTGTTGGAATTGAGTGCATTGATCAAGAGTTGATTTGATCTCTGTGGTTTACACCAAAGTTCATGGGTAGGGGCCTACGCGTTAATATATTTCCCCATTAGGAAACATTATTGAAACGCGCCTTTATTTGCATTATTTATTTCGCGTATTTTTATTTTGCTAAACTTCACCTTGAAATTCCATCTCACTTGTCCCTATTTACTCCACCCATCTTTTTCATATCCTATCCCACAAAATATTGGAACAAGGTCAACGCTGTTGGATCAATCACCATGAACTCAGCTGTGCTTCCCTCCATCAACATTGATGTGAACTACACAGATATCAAAGGTATGCTTCATTTTGAAGACTGATATTAATCGAAGAGTGATGAGGCTAACAGGAATGTAGATGCTCTGACAATTTTTATGCAAGAGTTCAAGCAAGGCGCCATCTCATCTCAGGACATGGAAATGGATCATCCTAACATTGATGAGTACTACAACCGACCAAAGTATCTTGACATGCTGCAGAAAGTTTCTAATAGGGAGCTTGATACTGTTCTCATTGAACTCGATGACGCCAAGGAGTTCTTCAGCCAACGCGACATGGAAGAGCACACCACATTTAGCAAGATCATCGACGAGATTTTGTGCAACGCGGCGAGATACATTGAGATCTTCTCGCAAATATGTGATAATATCATGCCGTCGCCGTCTGTCAACATGACCTTCAAGGACTCTGTTCTTGACGTAATCCTTCATCAAAGACGGCAGCGAAACGAGCGGATAGCTCAAGAGAATGCCAATAACATGCATAACCCGTCAGACCCTAGTCAGGCAAACCCTGCTGCTAGTATTGATGAGTCTGAAATGTTTCCGCCTCAGCTAACGCGACGATACTCGCTTTACATCAAAACCCCTACCGAGGCAACGAAATCATCAACAAAGGCCTATTCAGTACGTGAATTGAAGGGAGATGCTCTTGGCCATCTTGTCACTGTCCGCGGTATTGTGACTCGAGTATCCGATGTCAAGCCTTCGGTCTTGGTCAACGCTTACACCTGTGACAGTTGTGGCGCTGAGAATTTCCAAGAAGTTAAGTCCAGACAATTCATGCCACTGCTAGAGTGTACTTCTCCACAGTGCACACAGAACAAGTCTAAGGGCAAATTGTTCATGTCCTCACGTGCATCTAAGTTCCTTCCATTCCAAGATGTCAAGATACAAGAACTGGCCAGCCAGGTTCCTATTGGACACATTCCTAGAACTCTTTCTATTCACTTGACTGGTAATATCGTACGTGAGGTTACTCCTGGTGATGAGGTTGATATCAGCGGAATCTACATGCCTGCTCCTATGACTGGCTTTCGTGCATTAAAGGCTAGCGCTCTCTTGACAGAGACCTACCTTGAAGCCCAGTTCGTCCGCCATCACAAGAAGCAATACAAATCCTTGAGTTTGGATGATGCAACTCGTGAGCAAGTCATGCAGCTCAACGCTGATCCCAACATTTACGAGAGACTGGCCAAGTCCATTGCACCCGAAATCTATGGTCATGACGATGTCAAGAAAGCCCTACTGATGCTTCTTGTTGGAGGTGTGACCAAGGAAGTTGGAGACGGAATGAGAATTAGAGGTGATATCAATATCTGTCTCATGGGTGATCCAGGTGTGGCCAAATCTCAGCTGCTCAAGTACATTTCCAAGGTTGCCCCGAGAGGCGTTTACACTACTGGTCGTGGTTCATCAGGTGTCGGTTTGACAGCTGCTGTCATGCGCGATCCTGTCACTGATGAAATGGTTTTGGAAGGTGGTGCCTTGGTGCTTGCTGACAACGGTGTGTGTTGCATTGATGAATTCGACAAGATGGATGACTCTGATCGAACTGCCATTCATGAAGTCATGGAACAGCAGACCATTTCCATTTCCAAAGCCGGAATTTCCACAACTCTGAATGCCAGAACCTCGATTTTGGCAGCGGCAAATCCTCTGTACGGAAGATACAACCCTAGACTCTCCCCGGCTGAGAACATCAATCTACCCGCTGCTCTGCTGTCTCGTTTTGATTTGGTGTTTTTGCTGCTTGACACTCCTGGCCGCGAAAGCGACGAGCAGCTGGCGTCCCATGTGACGTATGTTCACATGCACTCGCAGCATCCTGCCCTTGGATTTGAGCCCATCCCGCCTAACACCATTCTCCAGTACATTTCAATTGCGCGCCAGCACCGTCCGGTCGTGCCCAAAGAGGTTGCGGACCATGTTGTCGCGGCCTATGTCAAGATGAGACAAATTCACAAGCGTGATCAGGACACCAAGCGCGCATTTGCGCACACGACCCCTCGTACTCTGCTAGGTGTTTTGCGTATGGCACAGGCCCACGCCCGACTGAGGTTTGCGGATGTTGTTGAAATTGGTGACGTTGAGGAGGCACTGCGACTCATGGATGTCTGCAAGGCTTCGCTTGCTCCCACCGACGGATTCTTGGGCGACGTTGACCACGATACTACAACCGCTACCAAGATCTACCGTATCATTCGCGATCTGGCAAATGGAGACGGCTCTGCATTTAAGACAATGTGGGATATGCAGACCATCCGGGAGCGTGTGTTTGCGAAAGGCTTCACGTCAGACCAGTTAGACGCCTGCATCACCGAGTACGAGAGCTTGCAGATCCTCCAAGTTGTTGATGAAGGCCGAGTTCTTATGTTTATCGAGTAAAGACCCTCACAACCAACCAACCAACAAAATAACTTCTATATATTTTGAATTCTTAATTTATTCTTTGTTTCTTTGCTATTAATACATAAATATGGGGCACTAGTGACAGCAGCGGTGTAAACATCATGAATCGGCCATGGCATGCGCCTCGACCCAGAAATGAGCAGCATTATACCGCGTCAATATATCTTTGGCTTCCTGCTCTGTTTCTGTTGACTTGCTGCTCCAGCGCTTGAAACTGTTTGCCTTGATTTGGCCCGTCCAGACCAGAGAGCACTTGTTCGTAGACATGTCAACCACAGGTTCAGGCTTAGGAACTGGCGTTACTTCTGCTGATTCAGAATCGTCTTTAGCGCTTGGTTGGTCTTCAGTGAGGTCCATTTCCCGCGGGGGAGCCTTTTCGGTCCACGAAATACGCCTCATCATGAGATTTGTATAATACTTGACTGCATGATAACCACCCTCAACAATCACTAGATTAAATGTGGGATTGAAGATGGTGATACCAGTAAGCGCCTTTTGCTGAGCTACAACGTTCACTTTATACTTGTGCTTGTTGTCGCCCAAGTACCGAACTTTGAACGCTGCACAGAAGATGCCGTGTTTATCTTTATCTTGCTCCAGCTTTTTGAGCGTCTTTTCGTGCCGTTGGTCAGGAGTCAATTTGCGGTCCTGATTCATTTCAACATGCTGCTGCGCCCTCTGGGCAATATCTTGCTTGACTTTCATTTCCACCAGGGTTGGATCCTTGATAGCCTCGTTTGTCAAAACGGACATGAGATTTGACAGTTTGACTTTTGGTGGCGGAGCAGGATCCAAACCAAGTCGGATTCTATCTTGCTTTTCCTTGTGCCGCTCTGCACGAGTATTCTTTCGTAGTCTTTTCGTTTCTTTCTTGGTGAGATAAATCTTGGTATCTTTGGGCTGGTACTTTTCCCACGGCGCTGGGATTGGCACAGGGTGCTGAATGTAAATAGTGATCGGCTCGAAATTGATGCTAGCGTCGTAAGACTTTTTATTGTCGGGCCCATTTTCGTGTAGTAAGACCTCGTCCCACCATTCTATAACTGGTGGCATTTCAGGTCGTATTTGCTTTTCATTCGAGATGGCATCAGTCTCGACGCCCTCAATCTTATGACTGTTTCTCAACCTCTCTTCTTCCATTCTTTTTTCAACTTCAATGCGTTCTGCTTCCCGCCTCAGTTCGTTTGCCTTCTCAATGAACTTGCCCTTGGGGTTAAATACCAGCCCTCTTTTCCGTAGAGCATCTCGTTTAGACTCTTTACTTTGCAGCTTTTCATCAAAGTACGGATTGTTCTTAAGCTTGGGTTCCTCCACTGCTGTAGTAATATACTTATTGTTGCTGTGAAATGCAGGCTTTGCTGCTGATACCTTTGAACTTCCGCTAGACTTTAGAGATCCACCAGATTCCGCTCCAAGCAGCAATGGATGAATTGCCGTATTTAAACCGACTCCAAGTCCTCTTGCTGGCGGCTGAGGAGGCGCTGCTGGCGGCTGACCATTGGATCTAGTATTGCTCATAATTTTGGCTTTCTGAGCGGCAAGTCTAGCTCTAGCAACATCTACATTTGAAGATGGTGGCGCAGGAGGAGGAGGATTTCGACTTGAAGGTGGAGGGGGAGGATTTCGACTTGACGGAGGCGGAGGAGGTGGGGCTCCTCTAGATGATGGGGGTAGTGGATTTGACGCATTCTTCTCACCGGACGCTGCACGGGCTCTTGCTGCAATTGCCTGGGCTTTTGCTTTAGCTTCAGCAATCATTTGCTGGGGAGTCTTTTGTGGAACCTACAGATCCATGTTAGAAAACCGTGACCAGATCTTCAATGGCGCACCTATACTTACTCCACTTGAGCGCGGCCGCTTTAAAGGAGGTGACGCGTCTAAAGGAGGACCATGATTTGGCCTTTTCTTGTTTTGGCCGCTCATTGTAGCCGTCTTGGTGGTGTTGAAAAAATGACTGCCGATCGCGAATTGGGAGGTTTTGAATTTTTTTCTTGCGGTATATGCCAGCCCTGCAACTGACAAGAGGTCCATGAGAAGTCCATGACTATATGAAGGATTTCAGCAGGAAGACTTTTTGCTCCTCTAACTGAAGACCCTTGACAGAAACGAGTTGAGAGCATTTTGGACATATATATTTCTTGGTCAAACCACTCTGAAAAGTCTAGATCAGAGCCCACGAAAGACTTCCAGCGCTAGATTAGCACTGACATAATGACGAAGTCTCCAGCTCTTTCTGAAAACTGGAAAGCGCTGCAAAAGCAACTCAATGCGACTTCTACTACCTCTCCAGTTCCATCTTCACTTCAAAGTGCTGTGGCGAAATTTGAGTCAGATGCTAAATCAGAGGCATCGACACCGACCAAATCCACCAAGTCCCGATCCAAACCAAAAGTCAAGAACGCCGAGCTCAGCAAAGTTGGCAAGCAGCAGCAACCAAAAGTCAAGAACGCCGAGCTCAGCAAAGTTGGCAAGCAACAGCAACCGAGATCAAATTCGCAAGCCATCAAGTCAAAACCTGCAACCTATTCTAAGCCCAAATCACCAGCAGCTTCTTCTTCTTCGCAAAATTCAGTTCTCTACCAAAACCTTCTCAATTTAGATAATACAACGCCAAAGGGCAAAGATGCTCTAGCCAGGCCCGGCACACACATTGCGCTTGACTGCGAGTTTGTAGGGTCTCAAATTGGGTACGGCGCCTCTGAAGAATCCGTTTTGGCGCGCGTCTCTATCGTGAACTACTTTGGAACCGTGCTGCTGGACGCCTTTGTCCGGCCGCGCAAGGGCCAGCGGATCACTGACTTCAGAACATGGGTCAGCGGCGTCACCGCGAAGGATGTGCTGTACAACCCAAATGCTCTAGAATTCGATGAGGCGGTTGCAAAAGTAGCAGAGCTGCTGAAGGGGAGGGTGTTGGTCGGCCATGCGCTGTCAAACGATTTGGGTGTACTTAGACTAAGCCATCCGAGGTCCATGATTCGAGATACGTCGAAGCATGCGTCGTTTAGAGCCAAGCTGGGGGTCAAGGGTGGGCACCCAGTGGGTTTGAAACGGCTTTCGAAAGTACTGCTTGAAGTTGACATTCAGTCAGGGCAGCATTCTTCAATCGAAGACGCTCGAGCGACCATGCTCTTGTATCGGAAGTACAAGACCGAGTTCGATTAGATATCCCAATGTACCAAGAGAACCCATTAGTACGCAAAATGATAACAATAATGACCTATATTTTTTTTTATTTACACATGTGCTTTTGCTATGGTCGTAAATGCTATGAAACATGAAAGATAATTTTTTTCTTGCAACTTGGAAGTAAAATCAAATCTGTTGCAAAGATAAAATGGCAAACAAAGCAGAGGAGATGTATCTGAGAAGAGGAGGAGAGGATTTCATCGTGGTTGATAATGATGAGGGTGAGATGATGACGGCGGATAACTGCTACGCTCATTACTCTCTTTTTTTGCATATTCTTGCTCGTAAGATGAGGTCGGCGTCTTGACACTCATTACTGTATTAGGGTGGGTATGGCTGTAGGGGGATGATGATTGTGGCACAGCCTGGTCGATCGCCTCTTGGTCAGTTGCTCGATAATGATTATTGTAGAGCTTAAAACTGGAAGTAGGGGCTTGCTGAGAATGATGCGGCTGATATTGAGGTTGCTGTGAAGGCGCACTGTATGGAGAATGTGGTAATGTCGATGTAGCTTGGGGTGCGTTATATGTACCCCTACTGCTTAATGATGGTAAAGGCAGGTAGCCAGACCTTAGACTAGGTGAGGCATACTGAGAACCTGGGACTGAGATTGACGGAAATGATGAATGGTGCAAGCTAGACGAGGGAGCCGCCAGAGGAGTTGCAGGAGAACGAGACCTTGACGTATCAACTATCGACGGGTAAGAGCTAGCCGGTGCACCTTGCTGTAGACTTTGCAGCGAAGGAAGGTGAACCGGATTGCTCGACACAGCCGGCGGATATTGCTTTGGTGGAGTCTCTCTAGCCGGGTCATAGTATGACGAATGCTCAGTAGTTGACAAAGACGAGATAGATGAACTATGAGAATGCTTAGAATCAGGAGGAGGCATAGATGTAAGAGAAGTCTGAGGCGATGGGTGAGGGGACTCAGGTGCAGGATTCAGAAGACTGGAAAGAGAGTTGCTGCGAGAGGTTACTGGAGGACTAGACGAAGCAGGAGGCACAGGGGCAATAGAAGTAACAGAAAAACCAGTAGACCGAGTAACAGAACCAGACGAGTGAGAACTACTATAACTACTAGAAGCAGGCATAGTCGTGATACTCGACAATGGAATACCACGGCTAGGAGTAGAAGCGCTGGAACTAGAATAAGAATCCAGGCCCCTCGTAGGCTTATAGCTACTAAGGTATGAGATAGCCTGTTGCTGCTGAATCTGGTGCTCTCGCTGCTGTCTTTCTTGCTGCTCTTGCAACTGGCGCTCTTGCTGCTGACGTTCTTGCTTCTTTCGCTCCAATTCCTCCATTTCGAGGGCCCTCTGGCGTTCACGCTCTTTGTGGCGCTCCAACTCTAGCGCTGCCTCGCGCTCCTCAGCACGCTTAGCTTCTGTGGCAACTTCTAAAGACCGCTGCCGTTCTTGTACATAAGGCATATAATAATTGGTTTGCGGTGTAGACTGGGGAGCAGGGATATTTGGTTTCGGTAGATAGTAGCCTTGTCGAGTGCTGCTTTCAAGAGACGTTGCAGGCGGTAAACCAGTCATTGATGAACTAGCATAGGGCTGATGTAGCTTGGAATCCATAGAAGCATAAGTCTGTCCATACGAAGTCGGCTCGGAAGTTTTGGCAAGAGGCTTGTACTGATGGGAAGGCGAAGTTGATCTACTGAGAGCCGATGGGGCGGGAAGAATGCGAGGGTTTCCAGCTAATGACGAGATGGACATAGCACGCGAATACTGTGGATCATTGGAAGATTGCAACAAATTCTGAATCGAGGAAGCTGCCGGACGTGCTGCTTGCTGCTGTTGAAGTGGAGTCTGGCAAGGGGATGATGACATTTGCTGTGCAGCGGCTGCTGCATTTAATTTCTTATCCAAGGCATTCATCAGTGCAACTTCAGCTGACGCAGGATTGGGAAGTGCCTCGAGCAAAGAAGGAGTTCCTAAGCGACTTTCTTCAGCTTGAGTAGATGGTGTAATGGGGCGATGCAGTGGAGTACTAGAAGTAGAGCTGATGGGTAACTCGCCATCAACCACAAATTTGTGAGCTCCACGTTTGCGCGGCTCGGGCTCGTCACTGATAGCTGGCGGCAAAGGAACAGGCAGGTTTTGCCTAAGTTTTTCATCAGCATCAATGGCCAGTTTCAGCCATCCTTTAGCTTCCCCATGCTTGGCAAAGTAGTTTTTAACCATCACCATGCTCTTTGACTTGAAGTGCTTTGCAATCTTGTCCCAGTTCGTGCCATACGACAGAAGTAGCTGTTGGAAAAGATTGGTTTCAGACACACTCCAGTAGCTGACAGCGCGCTCCTTAGTTTGCTGCGGTTGCGGTGAGTTGAGTTCCGACTGATCTACAAATGGAGCATCACTAACCTCCACTGAAACATCACCCAGCTCTTCCTGCCGCTTCCTGTCACGTCCGTTCTTAGTGCCCGCATTAGCACCCCCTCTGCCAGACTTGCGGGCCCGCTTTCGGGCCTCACCTGGTCCATCAGTATCCGAAGCGACTCGCTTGCGGTCGGTCTCTTCTGTTTTCAATACAACTCCATCGTCAATAGCAGAGACAAGCTCAGTTTCTGCCTGAGGAGTTGGCGAGGGATCTGCGGTTTTTGCCACGTCCTCGGAGAGGGTGCTAAGCGCCGCATCAGATTGGGTGCGCGAAATGGCCTGCGCTTTGTCTTTCAAAGCCTTCTTACGCCCCTTGCGGGTAGTGCGTCTGCTGCGATTGAGCAACAAAGCCTTGTAATCAACTTGCTTCTTCGTTTGGTAATAGTGAATGACACAGTCGTTGAAAGACCGGCGGCCACCCATTGCTTTTGCAATCTTGCCAAACTGCTTGGGAGATATAATGTATGCTTCACAAAAAGCCTCATGCTCCTCTGGAGTGAAATTGTCAATAGGATCTGTAAAGAGGCGTTGATATGGCACATTTTTATCTTCAATGAAATTGTTTGTATCATAATACCGAATCTCATCCCGAGCAACTGGGTCAAAAATCAAGTTAGGTACATGGGCTGAAGTCAGTTTGGCACGCACAGACGGATCGCGGGCATTCTCACGCTCAAGATTCTGAAGAATCTCCAAAAACTCAGCTTCACTTCTGACTGAGTCACCATTGGTTCTGCCTCGCCTTGGATTTGCGCTCGCAGACGTCACGTCAGTGGTAACCGACGGCGTCGCAACCGTACTCTCAGGATTCGAGTATGGCCGCCCATCTTTGTAATCCTCCATCGTATCGCAATAGCGCAGCCACGCTGCTTTGATCCGGTGAAAGTTCTGCCTATAAATAAGAGAGTCCTTATGGAGCAGCTTGCGGTTTTCAGAAAGCTGGCTCAGCAAAATGCTAAACACCTTCAAGTCGTTGTTTTGCTTGTTCTGTACATAGAAGGGATAATCCGCAAGGGATTTAATGGGCGTCGTAGTCACATACTTCATCTTTTTGCGGAGCTCAGACGTGGGGAGCTGCTCAAAGTCGTACAGAGCCTGCTCTAGTTTGTTTAATGGGAACATAAGAGGCAGTTCAAGATCATTGCTTTCGACTGGAGATACAATGGTGGGAGCCATCTTTGGTGAAACTGATATCGTGGCTTCAAATTCCGCCGAGGATACCATGTCAGAATTTTCTTTCTTAGAAGGTGGATCGTGAAACTTTTCGACCACAGCCCTCCTATCGCTCTCTGTATCACTCGACACTTTAGTTTCATCCGATGTGTCAGCCTTGAGAACAACTGGCTTTTCATCTGTTGAGCTTTGGGTTGGCATAGCAATAACATTAGAAGCTTGTTCCACTTCAAGAGGTTTTGTAAAGGAGGCATTGATCATCTCAACATCCTGACTTTCAGATTTTGACGGCTCAACCACAGGAACAATGTTAGGTTTAGAATCAGCAGTCCAAGCAGTCTTTAAATCAGAAGAACGAGTTTCTGAAAGAACTGGGGCAGCCTCTGAATCAGCAGTAAAAGCAGTCTTTAAATCAGAAGAACGAGTTTCTGAACGAACTGGGGCAGCCTCTGAAAAAACTGAAGAATTCTCTGTAAACCCGATTGGAACATCTGAAAACTTTTCAATCCTAGCTGGCAGTTTCTCAGGCTCAACAATTTTTGGGGGTGGCCCCGACACTGAAACTGGCTCTGAAATTGGCTCTGTTACTCGCACTGGCACAGTAACAGGCACACTCGAGTCTGAAGACGTGAAAATATTGACGGTGTTAATAGAGCTCACAGCCTCAGAGCTAGACAGCTCTTCAGCTGGTTCCTTTTGACTGACTTTGGCTTCAGAGTGCACTTGAAATGCAGCCTCCTCAACTGAATCAGTTGCTGATTGCACGTTAGGCTTGGGAGAAGAGGCTTGTAATTGAAAAGTTTCAGATTCAGGCTGTGGTTGCAGGGGTGTACTAGGTATCAATGGTTCAGATTCGACAGGCATAGCTTCCACGACTGGCGGTTGCTCCTTGACTGGCGGTTGCTCCTTGACTGGCGGTTGCTCCTTGACTGGCGGTTGCTCCTTGACTGGCGGTTGCTCCTTGACTAGAGGTTGCTCCTTAACTAGAGGTTGCTCCATGACTGGCGATTGCATCTTGACTAGAGGTTGCTCAACCTGCTCTGGCTTTTCCTGAGCAGGTACTGCTACAGGCTCTTTCGGAGACGGTTTCTGTTCCTCATTAAGCACAGGTTTAAATGGTTCAATGACCTCCTTAACCTTCTGAACTGGCGCTGCCTCAACTGAAATATTTTTAACCTGCTTTGGATCTTCTGACTTGGTCTCTGACTTGGTTTCTGACTTGGTCGCGATCAGTTCTTTTTGCTTCTCCGTTACAAGTTTGTGCTTACTGACATCCACACTGACATCCCGCATTTCAACATCCTCTTTAGGAATAGGCTGTACTTTAGGATCTTTTTCTTGGGGAGCTGGCGTAGCAACAGAAGGAGACGCGCTCTGTGGCTTCGCTTTTAAAGACTTTTCCTTCTCCTTTTCTTTTTCTGCACTCTCATTTACCGGTTTCTCTTTTGGTGATTCGGCCCGTTTCTGTGACAAATTGATGACATCTTTATCTTTCAAAGGTTCGATGATCACTTTAGGTTTTTCGGGCTTCACTTGACACTTGGCTGGGACTGTGCGAGGCGTTGTCTTTGTAATGGGTTCTGTCTTGAGAGAAACTGGCTTCGAGTGGTCTGTTTTGGGAGGCAGAGCCTTAGAGTTATCCGCTTTGGAAGGCAAGGTCTTAGCTTGATCTGCTTTGAGAGGCGCAGTCTTTGTGTGATCTGGTATAGAAAGCCCGTTCTTTGATATGTGCTCCGTTTTAATTGACACATTCTTAGCTGAAACACCAGGTAAAGACTTCGATGCAGATGCACTAGCTGTCAATTTAGAACTGCTGCTCGACTTAACGCTATCTCTCTTTACCTTCAAAGGCTCGACTTCGACTGACTTCACCTTCGGTTTCGGTTTCACCTTCGCTGCATGCTCAGGCTCAGGCTTTATCTTAGGCCTGGATTTGACCTTTTCAGAACTAGAGCTACCAAGAGATGTTTCTGCAGTCGACAGCGAATTGCTATTACCAGTGATAGGCAAGGATAAAGCTTGCTTTTCCTCTTCTTTCCCTTTATTCTTTTGCAACATCAACAGCGGTAGCGGCTTTGTCGATTTCAAGTTCGGAAGCGCAGGAGAAATCGATTTGCGGAGCTTCTCGGCCAAGCTGATCGAGGACTTAGATGTGGGCAAGGACCCAATAGCCGCAGGCGAGGAAGAGCCAGACGGAGATGGCGATGGTGCTTTTGACATTGGAGTCGCTTTAGCAACAAATGGTACTGATTTAGAAGGGGATGGTGGCAAAGCCTTGTCACCAGAAGACAAAGTCGGGGCTGCTACATGATCTTTAGAGCCGACTGAGGTGGTAGAAGCTGTAGACGCATGCTCAGTAGAAGCGGACGAAGATGATTTATGCCGTGGCCCAGTTTTGGTATCAGGTTGATCAGACTTTGGTTTTGGCGACATGGATTTCGAGCGTGCCAAGGGCTTGTCGGTCGTACCTTGCTTCAGGCGCTGCTCACGCTGCTCGCGATGATGGTCGCGGTTATGGGTTTCCAGCGATGGTGCTCGTCGCGGCTTTTCAGTAGTCTCGGTTGCATGTTCGTCTACAAGCAAATGGGGAAACAGATCGTCGCTTGCCGTAGCGCTGGCACTGCTGCTAGTGCTGGTACTGGGTGGTTTCGACTGTGGCTCTTTTAGTTTGGACGCCACAACAGGGTGGTGGTGGTGGTGGTGCGCTTTTTCAGATGCAACAGAAGAAGAAGCTGGCGAAGCAGATGAAGCAGATGAAGTAGGTTGGGGTTTTGACAATACTTTTGAAAAACTGATTGGCTCGGCCGTCGGTTTAGGTCTCATGGTCGCACTTCCATTTCCATTGCTGGTACTGCTGCCCAGCTCTGACGCAGATCTTGAGCCTGCCGACAAAGGAGCTGGCTGCTGGTCGTGCTCGTCTTTGCGAGCTATAGGACCTAAACGATCGTGGGATTTACGTCCATATTCAGCGGCTGGCAATGATGACGAGGATAGAGGTTTGTCTCTGGGCGGTGCAGGGTACGGCTCGAATCGCTTGTCTTTTAAATACGCGTCGCGAAGCATCCCTCCTGCTAATCTGTCTCGATCTCTTTCGCGTTCTCTTTCACGTTCTCGTTCTCGATGCTCCCAGCGGTCTCGCTCTCGTTCTCGTTCCCAAGCGCTTGGCGGTGGTGGTCGCTTGTCGCGCATCAACAGATCTCGTTCGCGGTCGCGTTCCCTGTCACGTTCTCTTTCCCGC
The DNA here is from genome assembly GCA_030556585.1 of Geotrichum carabidarum. Lineage (NCBI taxonomy): Eukaryota > Fungi > Ascomycota > Dipodascomycetes > Dipodascales > Dipodascaceae > Geotrichum > Geotrichum carabidarum. The sequence continues at coordinate 31,579 of JAKTUH010000131.1, forward strand.
TCTCGTTCACGTTCAGAAAGAGAGTCCCAGTGTCGTGGATCGCGGTCTGCAGGCCACATCTTACGTGTCAGAGGCGGATAGCCAGGCGGAACTGGGCCATTTGGCAATGAAGAAGGTTTAGGATCCCACTTGCGTCTGTCGTCTGGAATGCGTCGATCATCAGAAATGCGTCGCTCATCAGAAATACGTCGCTCATCAGGTCGTCTATCGTCAGGTCGCCTGTCATCAAGTCGTCGGTCGTCTGAAACCCGGCGTCTGGTGTCATACTCTCTGCGCCCATAATATCCTACATCACCCGACGGAGGAGGCCGACTTGGTCGCTCTGAACCTGGAGCCGATGCGACTGGCGCACCAGCTGGCGGAGAGACTCTTTTTGGCTCTCGAGTATCCTCACATGGGACGTCCCCAGATCCGGACCCAGATCGCAACAAGGGTCGCGGCGGTCGTGACCGCGGAGGACTGCTGCCTCCATGTGCGGACGGAGGGCCAAACGGAGGTCTGGCAGGGTATCTGTTGTAGGCTGATGAGGATGGGGGAGGAGGGCCGCCTCGCGAAGGAGGGGGGTAAGGAGGGTAGTCAGCAGGAGGCCGGCCCTGGTACGGGTACTCTCTAGCGCCGCGGGAGTATGGCGGCGATGCTTCTCTCCGTTGCTAAAGTCGTTAGTACAGTAATCCTCAGTAAATAAAAAAGAAAGAAGGACAAAAAAAAAACTTACATAGTCTGGGTTTCGTCTCCGTTTGTACTCGGCGGCAGCTGCTTCACGGACGCGGATGTCGCGTTCTTTGTGCCTGTCGCTCTCTGAACCGGGGCCTGTGTTACGACGCACCACATCGCGTGGCGGTGGCGGCGTGCTATGGCTGTGGCTGTGATATGTCGGGCTTGAGGGAAAGTAGTTTGAAGATGGAGGTGGAGGAGGCGGCATTGTATATATGAAAAAAATTCGAAGAAAGAAAGAAAAAAAAGGTCTTGAGGTCGTTACCTGATGAAAGGACAATAAAAAAAAACTCGTTAGAAAAGACGCCTAAGATGAAAGATCAAGAAAGTACCTATGCCTCATGTCTAATAAGATGATTTGGGGTGGTGGATGGTGCGACAGAGGTGATGAGGATGCAGCTGATGGGGTTGATGCCGTGAACCGTAGACGCCGCTTTTGATGAATGAAAAACTGCGTTCTATAATGCAAAATCTGAAAACCAGTCCAAGGCCATCAGTGTCGACTATACAAACAAATCTGGGTGGTTTGCTGAGAAGAAGAAAGATGGTGTTACTGAGCTGAGATCTTTTTTTATTTTTGGTGGTGGCTTTGGGCCTTGTGAGATGTTGCTCTCTGGAGGTTTACAGGCAAGACAAATTTCTACTATCTGAGTCATCACACCTCGTATTGTCGCGAGATACGCCGACAGCTTGAACACAAGCTTCATAAACCAGTCTGCTCAAGAGTTTAATGACACAAAGAAAATATGGAAGAAATAACAAGATATTATAGAAAGAGCGAGTTCATTGTATTTAATATAGAAGTCTTGTGGATTGGCCGATGACTAGTTGTGGTGCATGTATCTTCCTCATGCCGACATTCAATAAGCACACTACGTTTATTGAAGGACATTATTGACCCCAGATACAGCCAGGCATTTCGACCAAGAACTTGTTTTTATTTTATCTTACAAAGAAACATATCTGAAATCATGATGGAAGTCTTTGAAATGCTCTGGCATGAAAGCTGTCGTTGTCAAGCCAAATGAGGCAGAATAAGTTCAAAATCAAGAGAGTTGCTTGACTTCGCAAGTTGAATAAATCTATACATGCTCAGATCAAGCTACTAAAAGCAGAAGTACGTTCCGACACTTATAAGACTCATTAATGCTTTAATGCCTCTCCCCAGAACGCACACTCCATCTCCACCCCCGTTCTGAAAACCTCTACCAGCTTTTCCAACTTTTCCTCTGACGCAGTCTCGGCCAAATCTTCCTTCTCAGCCGCAGCCTCTATCATCTCTCGAGCCACCTCGCACGCCTTTATAACCTCAGGATCGCTGTACCCCGCCATCCACGAATAGTATCTGTTTTTATCAGCCCCGTGCACAGTGTCAGGCCGCGCCATTGTTTTTTTGACAGCTGCAACATAGCCCAAAAGGCAAGGCGCTAGGGCCACTTGAACAGAGAGAAAGTCGAGGCGGGCGCCGGTGTCAAGGAGGAAGCGGGTGTAGGCGCGGGTTACAAGCGATTCTGACCCCGTGTCAAGGTCTTTTTTGGAGACGTTGAGCTCGGCGCAATATGAAATGAGAGCGGTCTGTTCCTGCGCAATGCCGGTTATAATGGACCCTACACGAGCAATGCTGGTCATGTCGGCTGCCTTGTAAGCGGCAAGCCCTTGGCACCGCGCGTAATGGTTAAGGAAAAGATAATCCTGTTTTAAAAAAGCAAGAAAAGAGCTCAGAGGTAGCGTGCCCTGCGCTAGTTGTAGCAAGAACGGGTGGGCAGTGTACTGGTGCCACAGGTCTTTTATTTTAGGGTGGTCGATGAGGTAGGCCAAGAACTTGCCCGTCTCAAACCTGCGGGCCGGAGAAAGAATGGAGTGCATATGGTTGAGAGGCCCATGTCCGCTGCCCACTTTAAAGGCCGTTTCAATGCCTTTGCGGACGTAGTCTATCGACTTGCCTACAATCTCCTTCAGCGGCCGGTCGGGGCTCAAGGCCAGGTTAGCTGCAATGGCGGCTGACAGCGTGCACCCCGTGCCGTGTGTTGACGTGGACTCAATGAACGCCGCTTCAAATAGAGTGATGTTAGTACCGTCATACAGCACGTCAACAACGCGGGCCGGGATACTGCTCGCAGCCAAATTATGGTCCAGACCTAAATGCCCGCCCTTGACAAGCACACTCTGGCACCCTATTTCTGATTGCAGTCTGATTGCCGCCTTTTTCATATCCTCCACCGATCCAATCTTCATAGCACACCCCGTCACTGCCTCCAAGAGCTGTTCCGCTTCACCTATATTCGGTGTTATGACCATTGCCAATGGCATAAGCTTTTCGACATACATTTGCACCACGCCTTTCCCTGCCAGCGTTGCACCCGACGTTGCCACCATGACCGGATCCACCACTACCTTTTTGATGTCATACTCTTTCAGTTTGCGTGCCACAGTACCGACCGTTGCGGGTCCCGCCAGCATTCCTGTCTTCACTGCGTCCACGCCCACATCTGTCCACACAGCATCCATTCCCGCCTCTATAAAAGTTTGATCCGTCACGGGGTATACGCGGTCGACGCAGACTGTGTTCTGGGCGGTGAGTGCTGTGATGCAGGTCATGCCGTGGCATCGGTGGGCCGTGAACGTTTTGAGGTCGGCCTCGATGCCGGCGCCGCCGGAGCTGTCCGAGCCTGAGTAGTCAGCCACAGAAACAAAAGTCCAAAAGCAAAAACGCGTTCAAGATGACTAACTGTGAAAAACTTACCGGCTATGGTCAATAGTCGGGGGATTTGAGCCATACTAAATCCTCCTAAGATATTTCGTTTTTAATTGAGGGTTAATTAAAAGAGGTTGGGATTGGACGGGATCGGCTTCGAGACTCTTATAGGAGAGATCTGAGGTTAGGCCATTATAATTTGAGAGCATGTCTTGAATATAGTTAGACCGCATGTCATCTCAGCGTAATTAAAAACTGCAATGATTGAGTCAAGGTAGAAAGGAAGTCTGGAACTCATCTATGGCCCCAAGCACCGGAACAGGAGTTTGCAGAGATTCCTTGATGATTCAAAACGTGCTAGCTAGGCGCCAGCGCAGGTCAGCGTTTACAAGAGTTTAAATCAAGCTAGAAAAGCTCTTAGTTGTAAAGATTACTGTTGCTGCCAGTCCCCAGTCTGTCCTGATCTTGGTAATATTCCATGTCTTCAGACAAGTCGGGCAAGATGTGGTTCTTTCAAGCTAGTTTCCGAGGTGTGACTTGCTTGACCAGTTTCAACAGCAAATGATATCAACAAATTACATGATCAGTCAAGGAGCTATAGAGCCAAATGCTCAAAATGGGACACTGACAGGATGGCTTCCTGAATAAAACAGGTCGGTCCCCTACTTTTGTTTATAACAAAAAAAAAGCGGCCAAGGGTTGACATTACTAGCTAGGGGCAATGCACAGGCGTTACAGAGCTCTTCTTTTGCTATTGTGTATGTGAGTATGAGAGCTCAGAAAGGAGCTTTGGATGTCAAATCCAGAGCTCACTCTGCCATGGAACACCATTACGTGACCAAGCTACGCTCCCTACAGTGTTTAGATAGATTAAATCAGAGTACTATTTAGAGTTGACAATCATGAAATTTCACCATAGTCAAATCATGGGCCTACAATAGAGATAATGTATCAGGTAGTATAGTTGATATAATACACCTGTGAAATTAATACAGACAAAAGCAAATCGACTTGGAACTTGTAGCTTCTACTCATTCGGTCTAAATGCTTTTTATATGATTTTTACATGGTGGAAGTCAGCACAACTGCAGTAAAACGGACTTTCAATTGTATAGCCAAGTAGAGCTTCTCAGTAGAACAGTAAGCAAGAGTACAATGGTCTGGCGTAGACTTTACTGTATTGTCATTGAACTTAGTATACAGCTTTCATGACACTTGAGTCCAAGAGTTCTTAATCTGCGTCTATCTGACACTAGCTCAACGGCTCGTCTGATGTGTTAATCCAGAGTCTAGATCCTGCCATTGTAGAACTAATGGGGTGTGCTAATGTCGGCTCAGGGCGGTTCTCCTCTCGGGGCTATATGTTTGATCCTAAAATTTTAGTGCTTGAATAGCAGCTCAACTTTGCTGACAGAGCTTATAGTTATACCGATTACTACGAAATCTACTCTTATAACTTGTATACGGATGATCGATGTATACCAGAATCATGCCCTCACACAACGGCATCCTCAATCAAGGACTCAGGGGCGCTCATGCAGACCAGCAGCCAAAGGGTGGTCCCATCTGCCAATCCACATATTCC
>JAKTUH010000131.1:36672-49853 GCA_030556585.1 Geotrichum carabidarum
TGTTGTTGTTGTGTTTTTTTTTTTTTTTTTTTGTTTCTATTTTAAGTTTAACTTTAAGTTGTTTACGTAATTACGCCGAACTTGATTTGAAACGAATTTTTTTGTTTTTTTGACCAGCCAAAATGCATGCACAAACCACCGTTATAACTGATTCATGAATCTGTATACAGGACAGTCAAAACTGCAGCTGGAATTCTCGAGTATATACATGAAGGAGATATATAGAAGCCCATATGGTAAGAGCATTTATATACTCAGATGAATCGTCGGTATACTCAAATGGGTATATATAGATGTACTTGGGTGGGTACCTACTTGATACGCGCGCGCGCTCATCCCCTTTTAAAAACCAGACGCGCCGCCAACAACCAACAACAATTCCGCGACAAGAGTGGGTTTTCATGTATATGTATGTGTATACATGGCCAAAGCAGTTTTGTATCTATAGCAATTGTTGACAGTTCTTTTTTTTTTGAAAATTTAACGCAAAAAAGTGTAGAAAATCCTGGGTGTATGTATATACATATATATACATATATGGTGGTGTTGACACACGCCTACATCCCCTTTTTTCTTTGCTTTTTGTGCTCTTCGCTTTTGTGTTTTGGGCTTTGGATCATCAATGTTGGCAAGACACAACACAGTCCCTTTTTTTTTCTTTTCTCAGCTGCCATGGCAGTTTTATGTATACATTTTCAAAAGGGTTTTTTTTTTCAGTTAAATTTCTTCAATTCTTCAGTTCTTTTCTTCTTCTTCTTCTTCTTCTTCTTCTTCTTTTCTACTGTTTTGTATATCACTGTTTACCGCTTCTTACACTCAACCCCAGTCAATCGCTTACCTTTCTTTTATTGTAGTTTGATTCAACCAGACAAATCATTCTGAAAAAATGCGTTTTGCTTTGCCTTGGGCCTTTGCAGCTGTCGGCGCTCTTGCCGCTGAAGCCTCCGGTAATACCGTTTGCTCGTCCTCGTTGACCGTCGCCTCTCAGTCCGACCTCGACGGCCTGGCCGGATGCCCCTTGTTTGTAGGCAACATTGTTATTGACGGACCCTTGACCAGCGCCAACATTCCAGGCATCCAGATGCTGCAGGGCAGTCTCATTGTCAAGAACATCACGGACCTTACCTCAATCACCGCCCCGGACTTGGTGAACATTACTGGTGCCCTGACTTTGGAAATCCTGCAGTCCCTGTCGGTGGTGTCGTTTCCCAAGCTCAAGAGCGCCGGCGATATCACGTTTGTGACGCTGACGTCGCTGGATACGTTCCAGCTGGACTCGGGCATTACTTCGGCCAAGTCCTTGATCATCTCGGACACGACCATCAAGTCCATTGCAGGCATCTCTTTGGAAACCGTGGATACTCTCAATATCAACAACAACAAGTTCTTGACTACTTTGGACTTTAACCTGCAGTCGGTGTCCAACATTCTGGAGCTCTCGTCGACCGCAAGCAACGTCGAGGTCAGCTTCCCGTACCTGCAGTGGGCCAACAACGTGACGCTCCGTGATATTGTCTCCGTGTCTCTCCCCAACGTGACCGCCATTAACTCGACTTTATCCTTCACCAACAGCTCCCTCCAGGAGATCTCGTGCCCTTTCCTCAAGACCATTGGCGGCTCTCTCGCCATTGTCTCCAACAACCAGCTCACCAACACGTCGTTCCCCAGCTTGACCACCATTTCCGGCGGTTTCCAAGTCGCCAACAACTCGCATCTGGCCGCCATCGAGGGCTTTCCTGTTCTGCAAAAGATTGGCGGTGCTATCGACGTTGTCGGTGCTTTTGACAACGTGACCATCCCCATGATCAACGACGTAAGCGGCGGCGTGCTGATCGACTCGTCCTCAGAGCAGTTCAACTGCTCGGACTGGAACAACTTTCAGAAGATGGGCGGCGTGCACGGCGACTCGTACAAGTGCAAGGCTCTGTCTTCATCGACCTCGGTTGCGATTACGGCTAACTCGGCAACCAAGACGGGATCGCGCTCGGCGACGGGAACTGGCTCTGCTTCTTCTTCGTCTTCCTCGGGCGGTGCGTACCATGTGGACGTTTCCAGTGCGTCGACCCTTGGTGCTTTGGCTGCTCTCATTTTCCAGTTTCTTTAAAAAAAAAAACTTATTCTAGAGAGGCGCTATCCAAAGAAAGTCGACTGAGGTATCTTTGTTTCTACACCTTGTATGTCTGCAATTGCCGACATGTCAAATAAGAGTTTTGGAAACATTCTTTGGTCATTCTCTTTGGAATGTGTGTATCCTTCTTTTTCTTTCTCTATAAACTTACTTATAATACTGTGTTTTTTTTCTTTCATTGCAACTCTTTTTTTCTTCTTTCACTATTGACTATTCAGAGTTTTGGTATTAACTTTGCTGATATCGAAATTTTAATCTTGTAGTAAAGGAGTTACACTGTGTGTAAATGAAAGAGTTGACCTGTATAAAAACGGTCAACCTGGAATTCAAGGGACCTTTCAAAGGAATGTTTGAAAACCACGCCTGGATTCAAAGTTCGCTAAAAGTGCTTTAAATTGAGTAGCGCGAATCAATATATAATTGAAGAAGGTTTACAAAGAAAGGGTACAAAGTTTGAATTCGGGAAGTTAAATCTTATAGTAGGTCCTGATGCTATTCCGGGTGGGAGAGCAATTATGCTATCGGCCAGGGACAATGCAAAGCTTCAACTGGTCTCGCTTTTTGCTAGATATCTATTTGGGCCTTCATCAAAAAAAAAAAAAAAAAAAAAAAAAAAAAAAAAAAAAAAAAAAAAAAAAAAAAAAAAAAAAAAAAAAAAAAAAAAAAAAAAAAAAAAAAAAAAAAAAAAAAAAAAAAAAAAAAAAAAAAAAAAAAAAAAAAAAGGAGATTAGAAACTCTCAATTTTTGTTTCCGCGCTAAGCGATACAAAGAATTTAGTGAGAGAGGCTATAGTATCCATGGTAATTTTATGGGTCCTTGGGCGCGTGGTGCGTCTAGGTTCGTCGAGTGACAGGCGCAGGCGTTGTTGTGGGATGTGAGACAGGGGGTTTCAATACGCGGGATGTAAAGGGCTTGTGAGTTGAGTTAAGATGGAAAGAGCATTGAATATTTTAGCTGTCACAAATGAGTATATTAGAAGCTATGACAGTTATGAAGGCTGCGTGTTTATCAAGTCTATCACAGGTACTGGTTTGCACCACTGATTAAAGGCAGTCCAACTATAAAAGGCAAGCAAAACTCATCTACCGCTCAGTAGGCATAGATTCTGAAGATGAGATTAGAAATCTGCCCTGAACAATGCCGTACCAACTCAGATCAAATATATAGTTCAGATTGGTCTACAAAGTTTATATATGCTGGACTGTAGCTAGGTAACAGCATTCTTCCCCTGTTGAGGTGCACAGTTTCAAAAGCAGATTCAACCACAACGTATCATATGATAGTTCAGGAGGTTCATGGCAGATCTTGATACATGTATATCACAGCATAGCACAGCATACCAGTGCGCAGCATACAATAGCTTGCATAGCAAGATATGTATTGTAGCATAGCAGATCACCCTATAGAATTCTTGCAAGTCAGATGCTCTACGGCATGCAAAACTCCTGATCTACTTCGTTTCCTCGGTGATCTACAGGTGATCTACCCTGATCTACGTTTACTTCAATTATAATAGCCCATATGGACAAATGGGTCCTCAATAACAAAATAAAAAGTCAAACAATTGAAATTATAAAAAGGATTCCTAAAGCTCAAAGTATAAGGCTTAATCTGATGTCTCACTCTAACTTTCTAAAGACTACCACTTTCCAGAGTCGAGGGGTGTCTATTCATGAAGTTTATACGCCATCTAAATCAATGACTTCATGAAAATAATTGCAGAATTTTTTTTCTTGTGGCCATAGTGCTAAACGCTGACAATGATGTCAGATCAGTGCTTGACTCTATTTCATTCCTTAGCATAAAGGCCATGGAGTATATATAGGAATCTAAAAAAGAGAGTATATAAGATTGAACCGTACTATAAACGGATCAGGAGGTGCAAATAGATATAGGGAATAGTAGTCAACAATGTGGAACTTCAGAACTTTAAAGAAGAGTCGGGTGGCCACCGGTGCTGTCAAATTTCGAAAAGTAGACATGGTGTAAGTAAAGCCAACTATACCAGATAGTGAGTTCCAATAAAATCAAGTGACTTGACCAAGTATGTATTGATCTGTTGAAAACCAAGAGATGATCTGTCTCCACATAGTGACCTCCTGTTCACCGGCCAAGCCAGTGATGTTCATCTACTAAAAGTTGTTGAAAAATCATCTCTTTCACAGGCCACCCAATGCTCATTCGTGAAGATCTTCTCCATCTGTATCCACCTCATAGTATTGCCCCATCGCTCACCATGAACACAGCCATCGTAAAAAATATTAAAAAAAAATCAAGATGAAAATGAAAACGCCATGTATACATGTCTAAGACCCTCAAACTTTGACAATCCAAAGACAAAGTTCGAGGCCCAGGAATGTCCACTCTGTGTCTGTGTGGTGTCAACTGAGTTTCATATTTTTTGACTGTTGGAAATAGGTAGCCTGGACGTTATTTCATTTTCCAAGAATTAATAGCAGCCTTGTAGCCGTTAATTCCAAGTCCAAAAGATTAAAGTTTCTAGATGAGCACGCATGGAACCACAGAAGGTTCAGTCGTTAAAGCTCAGACCATCGTTGGGTGGGATCAAAGATTTCATCTTTGTGATCCACAGATTCATCTCAATAAAGTTTTTTTTTTTTTTTTTTTTTTTTTTTTTTTTTTTTTTTTTTTTTTTTTTTTTTTTTTTTTTTTTTTTTTTTTTTTTTTTTTTTTTTTTTTTTTTTTTTTTTTTTTTTTTTTTTCAGCGATATCTTCTGTTAAACTAGTACATTCATGAACTTGCACAGACTTGATTCATTCTACCTTTTTCTCTGTGAATAAGGTGTACTCTTTACCGATGTGCATTATCACGTACTGGTCAAAGCATCTTCTATCTCAGAGTTTGGCCGTGATCGTCAACCACCAGTGAAGATCCCCCTGCTAGCTTTAACCACCATTTCTGATCCTTAAACACTCTAACCAACAGCAACCTCCGCTCAACCGTCAAGCTCTTTTGCACCTGTTACTACTATAAAAATTCTTTCATGCAATTTCAGCTTCCATGCCATAGTAAAAGTGTCCATATACAAGATTAGGATATGCCCGTGCAAAACCTTCTGGGTTAGGGTACCAAACTACGGAGTTCCTCCCACTTCTGTGCAAAGATTATCCCGCCCTCCGTAGGGACTGACGAACTTGTTCTTTCAGCTTCTTCTTCTTCTTTTCCTTCCATCTCACGGGCCCTTGGAATATCTGGTCGTTTTCTGGCAGAGTTTTTGGTTTTTGTCAGATATTCAAAAACGAGTTCTACTCTTCTGCTGCTTCTCAGTCTCTCACACACTCTCTCTCGTATATCCCCGGTACTCAGCGTTGTCCACCACACCCACTCACGCCTGTCTCGGCGCCATGAATTTAAATAACCTCAACAACCACATCAACCCAAGCACCGGCATGCCGATGGGCCAACAGCAGGCAGCAGCTGCCAGGCAGTATATGCACCACTCCATGAAGCCCGCGCCCCTACCGCCCCTCAGCAGCCAGTTCGTCCAAGGGTACCCCTCGAACGGCGGCCCTGCTATGCCCATGGCCCAAATGCCTCCCCACCAGATGCCGCAGCAGCCTTCAGTACCAAGCCCAACAGGCTACGCGGGAAGCCCGTACCATACCCATGCGTCCCCTCAGGGTATTCCATCAACACCACCAGGCCAGCTCCAGCTCCAGCAGCAGCAGCAGCAGCAACAGCAGCACCAAAGATATGAGGGGCAGCAGGAAAATATAGTGCTGCCCCCGATAACTTCTGCTGCGTTTGCGCGACCCGTGGTTGCCCCGAGCGCTCTACCGGACTCAGACAACCAAGGACAGCAGCCAGCTATCAAAGACGAAATTACAAGTCCGCCGGCGACAAAGTCGGCCAAAAGATCATATCAAGAGCCAAAGCGGGGTGGTGCGGCTGCCAAGTCGAAAAAGCGGCGCTCGCTGTCGTGCCAGACGTGCCGCAAGCTCAAAACACGGTGCGATTTCGACTCGACGAGGGGCATGTGCCATCGGTGCTTTGTCCTGCGCCTGTCGTGTTCCCTCACGTCCGAGCATATTCAGCAGCCAAACTACCTGACGAAAGTGGACCTTAGGATCGATTCAGACCAGCAGGCTGAGCCGGCGACATCTCAACCGACTGCAGCCCCGACTGAACCAGAACCGGAAGTCTTGGTTTCGCCGGTGCAGACCCGGCTCGACTCGCTCGAAACCGCGATTTCAAATATCAGCACTCAGCTTCTGGGCATGCGGAATTTGCTGGAAGCGGTTGCGACACATGCTGCGCCGACACATATTGCAGCACCCCCTCCGCCGGTGGTCGAGCCGACGTCCGAACATGAAATCCTGGACAAGGCTACGAATAAAGCGCCGCTCGTGGTTATCCGTGATATCGACTACAAGTTGTTTGAGCGGCTGGACAAGTATGCGACCATGCGCGCGGCCTCGCAGGATCTCGGCCACTGGACCTTCCAAAACGTATCGCAGGAGTTACGGGTAAAGTTGACCGACTGCTTTTTTAGTAAATGCGCCCCGTATACGATTACAGACTCGCCCGCCAAGGCCTTGCAAGATGACCCGCAAACGAACCCGTCGCTGCTCATGGGCGTGCTGATGTTGCAAGGCATGCGGTGCGACAGCGAGTGCACGCACGACATTTTGCAGGCCCAGCTGTTTGCTATTGTGAGATCTCTAATGGGCACTGCGCTCATGACGTCTCCGTTACAGCTCAGCGATATTGAAGCCTTGATGTATGTGGCCGCATTCAACATTGCGCGCAAACCAGCGCAGCCCATATTCGATTCGTGGCTGCTCACTTCGTACGCCGTCAAGCTTTTTATTCTGTCGGTCTCGTTCTTTGAGTTTATAGAACGGGCGTCCCAGGGCATGTCGACGCCGGAAGATCTGTACGCCCTGCGCCTGTGGAACTCGATTTGTCTGGTGCATTACCAATATGCGATTCTGACAGGCCGCCCTGTGCTTGTCCCCAAACAGTATCTGGACCAGTGCTCTCTCATCTTTAGGATCCCTGGCAATGCAATGAACGACGCAATAGTGCTGGCGGAGATCAGGCTGTACCAGGCATTGGTGATCAGCCAGGCCCAGCAGTCGATGCGACACCTCACGATGTGGAAAGAGCAGCACACCCACGAGTTCGAGGCCGACAGGCAGCTGTCCCGCAACCTGGCCATCGGCTACGAGTTCTGCCTGATTGTGTTTGCCCGCAAGTATGGTGACGTAGACGCCAGCTCAGTCTCTAGCAGCGGCCGCGAGTCCAGCGCGTCGCCGACGCCACACACGCCCGAAACCATGCGCGGCGTCGCCATAGAGTCCTCCGTCAACATTCTCAACTGCATCCTGGACCTTGCGCCGTCCCGGATTTCAGGCATGCCTAACCATCCCCTCTGCGTGCTCATCTATGCAGTTATGACGCTGTGTGACTACTTCCAGCATACTCCGGCGTCGGTCAACTCCCTGTCGCTAATTGTGAGAACGTACTGGTACCTGTGCCACATGGGCGAGCAGTCAAGGGATATCATAAACAGTATTGCAAGGATTATAAAAAGCATCATCCAGTCGGCGCGCAAGGGCGCAACGGACTTGTTCCCGGCGCGCGCCAGGACTACGCACTCTGCATTGGCGTCGCCAGAGGCACATATCAAGGACGACCCCCAGGCGTATTCGGTGTCCTCGCCGATCCAGGCACACATGCCGCCAGAGAGCGATGGTACAGAGCCCGTGTTCGAGATGCCGGACATTACGCAGTATGCGACTTTTGACGACTTCTTCGACGGCGTTTTTTCGTACGTCCACAACTACACCAACCTCATCTCTACCTAAGACTTTTTTCTCTTCTCTTTTATTTATTGACCTTTTTTTTATATATATATTTTTTTGTTCATGTATACACCTTGTTTTCATAAATGTACAGCGCCACTGGTTTCGGCACCATGGCCTCCAACGTCTCCTTCTCACCGGCTACAGCAGCCCGCCGCACTCCCGTAGAGCTGATTCCCAAAGACTCAGCCGTAGCCTGCACAATATCGATTCGCCGTGCCCACAAAGCAGGGACGCCGGGGAGGTCGCCGGCCGCTATGCGGGCCACATACTGAGCCTGCTCGGCCCATCCGCCCGCGCCGCCCACCACCGCCGCCATGTCAGCGCTCTCGTCGCTCATGCGTGCCAGCACCATGAACCGTACGCAGGACTGGAACCGGCCGCCGAGAGCTTGTGATAGAGGGACCCCGGAGTAGTACTTGGGGTCGAGGATGCGCACGAGCGTGTCAAAGCCGGCCAGGAACACGACCTCCTTCCCCTGGGCCTGAGCATGAGCCTGGCCCGCCGCCGCCGCGTCCAGTTGGTTAAACTTGTCCACAAACCTCGCGTGCGTCGTCAGGCACACCGCTACTCTCTGCATCTGCGACCCCTCAACCCCGGCCGCGAGCCCCGCGCACACGTCCGCGAACCGTCTGAGCATGCCCAGTCTGTGGGCGTACTGGTCGCTGACGACGCCCGGTTTGTCTGCGTTGCGGGTGGACATGAGCAGAAGGGCACTCCCGGCCTCAGGGTACTGCTGGAGCGCGGTGTGGAACAGGGCGGCGTGGGCGTTGTGGGGAGGGTTGAAGGAGGCGTCGAGCACCAGCAGCGGGCCGGCGTTGGGGTCGGATGTGGCTTTGGCAGGGGAATTGAGGTTGGGGCAGGCGACATAGATTTGCGCAAAGTCGGTGGTGCCGGCCAGCAGCTGGTTGACAGTAGCTTTATCGTGCTCAAAGTCCTGAGTCGTCATTGCGCTGAGTCTTTCGCTAGTTGAACGTTAAGTTAAGTCAAGTATATTTTGATCAATGTTTTGTTTTGGTAAGGGCATAGTAAACTACTTATTTTCCAGAATACAAGGCCAAGATAGACTTTGGATACAGGTACGCAAATCCACAAAACACCAACGCGTTTACCGAGGCTAGTCATAGCTCGTCGCGCGACTCGCCCGTCGCCTCCGCTCCAACGTCCTCCTCAGGCTCCGCGCTGGCCTTACCCGCTGACTTGGGGGTCTCCTTCGCCGGGGCCGCCTTCTCGTCGGCGCCCTTGACCGTCTCCGGCTCAGGCAGGTCCTCTGGCTCTTTTTCAGCCTTGACCGCCTCCTTCTTCTCCTCCTTTGCCTTTGCCTTAGCCTCCTCCTCAGGGTCGTAGCCCTTGATGCCAATCAGCTCCGTTGTGAAAACCAGCGTCGAATCCGGGGGGATAGCACTTCCGGCCCCGCCAGACCCGTAGGCGAGGTGAGGCGGGATGGTCAGTTTCCGCTTCTCGCCAATGCACATGCCGAGCAGGCCGCGGTCCCAGCCTTTGATGACCTGGCCCAGGCCGAGCCCGAACTCGAGGGGCGTGCGGCCGGGTTTAAGGGAGGAGTCGAACACGGTGCCGTCGAGCAGAGTGCCGGTGTAGTGAACCTGAATAACGTCGCCGGAGCGGGCCTTGCGCAGACACTTTTCAGCGGGTACCTTCTTCAGAATACCTTGTCAGTGTTGGTTAGTGGTTTAGGCAGAGAATTAAGCAATTGACGTACCGACACGCAGTTTGGCCTCTTCGCTGGAAGCCGCAGCAACGAACGCTACGAACAGCGCCGCAATGGCAAAAACAAGTCGCAAAAGCTGGTTAGATTTCATTGAATAATGTGTTGATGAATGTGGTGAGGTGGGTGGAAAATGGATTGAGTTACGTGGAAACTTGTGGTTTTTTTTTTTCCCAAGCTAAGGGCCTAAGTTACGCTATGCAAATGTTTCATATGAGAAACTCAAGCTCAATCGAATGCAGTGGGGTTTACTATGGCGAATGATCATGAAGAGTTTACAGCGTCCTCGTCCAGCGTCAGAACGACTGACATGACTTCGCTTTCCTTATCCGCGCTGTGCGCTCGGCGCTCGTTGGCAGCAGCGGTGTTGTCAAACAGCGGCGTGTGGGGAATGATTCTGATCTGAACGTCCATCTCGTCTCTGAGATCCCGCCATGGATCCATAGGAATCCAATCAGCCACGTCTGTTTTCTCCTTCTTCTTTTCCGTCTCTTCCTCTGTCTCAGTCTTCTCTATGGGCTGAGCCGACTCAGAAAACACTGGGTGAGGGGCCGGGTGAAGGGACAGTGGCTCGTCCAGCCCATGATCCAAGATCTTTCGCGCCAGCTCCCGGTTGCGTTCCTTCAACTCGCCGTGCACGTCACGCACCACCGTCCACTTATGCTGCGTCAAGACCTCGCCCCTCTCCAACGCCGCGTCCACCCGCCTTTTCCACTCCTTGTACTCCACGGCGCGGTAGCCCCTGGGCCCGAACCACCATGACACTTTATCCGGGCCCACTTTGGCCTCGGCCGCTTTCCGTGCCGCCGCAGCGTCCTCCGCCCACGGATCCCTTGTGAGCTGGAGTCTGATGAGTTCTAGGCCAGACAAAAACATGAGGTACGACCCTGTGAATATGCCAGTCGCCCGAAACAGCCGGTGTTTCCAGACGGTGCGGGCCGTGACCGGAAGATGCGCGGCTTGGGTCACCGCTAGCCGTGCTGCGTTGGTGCGGCCGGGTGCCCACCACATGAACAGGCCTGTCGCCATCTGGATGCCGGCGAGCGTGTATAAGCATGACTTGCAGTCGTTTGCCGGAACCAGCGGTCCCCAGATTTCGAGACCAAAGCTGGGATTAGGGTACCTTGTATTCGGATCCACCGGGCTACTTGACGATGATTTTGAAGACGACGGCGTCGACATTGACATTGTTTAGTCCCTTGAACGTTAAAATCTGGGTGGTGAGAGTCAAAAGGCAAAAACCCATCAACCCAAGCTGCCCACCCTTGAAGAGGCTCAACATTTCATGAAGAAAAATATAAATTTCGTACAGGGTCTTCTTTTTACAAATAAATTAACTCTTTAAAGGCCCTTGCCGTAGTTGCCAGACTCAAAGAAGGCCTCGATGATGGCCACGATCTTTTCCAAGGCCGCCAGCCACTCCTCCAGCTGCTTTTCGACCAGAGTGTGATCCTCTCCCAGCTTCTTGTAAAAGTCCTTGCGGTAGGGGCAGGCCTTCATGGCGACCGCAAACGCGCCGCGAACAATGAAGTTGTGGTACTTGGTGAGCGTGACGTTGTACGATTTCTTGAAGGACTCGCTCAACTCCTGGGTAGGGTCGCTGACGCTGTTGCGGAGGGCCTTGGCAGTGAACGAGAGACCACGGGTAAGCCAGAGGAGGCCCTGAGTGGCATCCTTCTTCTTGGCGTCCTTCTCGCTGAGGACAATGTCCTGGAGGCTTGCACCCGCGACGGGGTTCTTGAGGAACTGGTCACGGATTTTCTATTCAATCAGCTTGGATTCCACCAGCAATCGCTCAAAATAACTCACCTTGATGTTACCAGTCATATCATTCTGGACGATAGTGAACGCGGTGTTGCCGAGGACGTCGAACAGGGTCACCAGAGACTCGGAAGCTTCCAGGAACTCGCTGGTGCTGATCTTGTCGTCCTTGTCAACAGGCACGTCCTTGTAGTTGCACTTGAGTCCGTCAAAAAATGTAGGGGCCATTATAAAATTGATACGACACTGATTGTTGTCTAGGAAATGAACGTGAAAAAGATGTTTGAGTTGAGATGGGATGTGTAAAGGGGAAAAGTCCAGGGATCAGAAAGTGAACACCTTGTTAAACTACTCCCTACAAGAAAGTTTGGCAGCTCCCAAAACACCAAAAGCTAGAGTTTGTGACACAATTTTAGGCGAAAAAATATTGGTCAGATGAAGTTGTACAAGCAGGTGTAGTTCCTAGGCAATATCAATGAGGTGGTAGGCTGGTTTGTGTGTGTTTGTGTGACTTATGGCACTAGGCTTTGGACTAGCATAAGGATTCAGGGGTAATCAGTGAAGATTGCAGTTGTTAGCTTGAAAAATTTCGGAAAGATTGATACAAGGCTCTCTCAACAAATCTTCAAATTGGTTAAGAGTAAGTTAGCTGTTCTGAGATGGAGTTGAAGAACACATTTTGCTAGTTTCAGTGTGTGAATCAACTCTTCAATCAATACTCCAGGTTGAAGGATTCAACAGACCAATTGCCATACTTACATTGCTTATACACATGAGTTCAAGCACTAAAAAAGATTTCAAGGTTACAAATACTTGCTTGATACATAAGGTATTTTCTCATGGCAGTTAGCAGCAGACATATTACAAGAAATCAATCACTTCAGAATTTCACAAGTAGGCTTATCATTAAACATGAAGTATTTAGTAGAAATAATTGAATGAAGATATTTCATCAGTCGTAGTTCAAAAATCCAATGACAATGACCATTTGTGAAAGGATCCTTGTATCAGAAAAGTTCGTAACTCGCTGTAACTCCAACAAAATACCCTTTGATCTTCAACATGTAAAACTACAATTTGAGATTTTTGCCAAACTTCTGAAAGTAGAATCAGGTTTATCCAAAGTAATATTGCAGAATAATGATCATCTGTGCTTGGATCAAATCCATGAAAAATCTACCGCCATTGCCTGTCTGAGAATAATAAAGCCGTAACACTGCGTTACTTCCTGCTGTCGTCTGTCTCAGACCAATATATAGAATGTCTTTTTTATGGTCATCACATAGGATGTTAATTGATTACACTACTACAGAATAATGATCCAGGAAAAACGGAGCAATCAGTTTCATCCTGTAGCGTACTTTCCAACAGTTTTACTCAACATCTATGGTAATTTTCTCACCTTTCTCCTTTATAAACAATTTCAAATAACTTTTATATTGATTCATTCAACATGCTTATTATTCGAGGCATTTTCGATGCGGTTTTCCTGACTAAAACGTAGTGAATTGGATTCACCCAAGATCGAACATGGTCTAATAGATAGATAGATAATCAATTTAACGTCCTATGTAATAAACATCGAAGAAGACATGTTCTATATACTGGTCTGATACAGACAATAATACTAAGTAACGCGATGTCACGGCTTTGAAAATTCTCAGGCAGGCAATGGCGCTAGATTTCTCATGGACTTTATCCATGCACAGAGGGAAACCAACCTACTACCAGAACGCA
>JAKTUH010000132.1:0-49750 GCA_030556585.1 Geotrichum carabidarum
AAAAATAAAAATAAAAATAAAAATAAAAATAAAAATAAAAATAAAAATAAAAATAAAAATAAAAATAAAAATAAAAATAAAAATAAAAATAAAAATAAAAATAAAAATAAAAATAAAAATAAAAATAAAAATAAAAATAAAAATAAAAATAAAAATAAAAATAAAAATAAAAATAAAAATAAAAATAAAAATAAAAATATAAATATAAAAAAAATTATTTATTGCCATAATATTAGGCATTTAGATGGAGCTGGGTATATATCACAAGTTTTGATCTTAGTTTGACCCATAGCGAGTTCAATCCAAGATACCGCCCAAATCGTAATAATAATAAATAGATTAGAACTTCAAGAAAGTCTGATTATCATCAATCTTCTTCTTCTTCTTCTTCCTGCCTTGTCCAATCTCGGGCATCCCCGACATTCGTTTCACCGTCTTGGGCGGCTGTTTGCTCAGCGCTACAGTTCTGCGCACCAGCGGAGTCGTTTGCGCTGTCACCACTTTGGAACCGGTCCCAGCGGACTTGGCAGCCTTCTTGTCGCTGTTGTAAAGTTCCTGCGCAAAGTGGAAGTCTTTATGTTCGGCGACGTTGGTAAGTGGGATTTTTTCACCGCACTTGTCACATTCGAGACCGGAGGTGAAGGAGAGACCTTCGGGGAGCTCGGTAACAAATAATTCATTGTCACTAGCTCCATCTTCATCTTCTTCAGTAGGCTCAGAAGATGGCTCGGCTTTTTCCCCACCTTTTGATTCCTTGGTATCTACAATTGGTTTTGGAATTTCAAGTTTACTTTCTGGCACTGTCGTCTTCGACTTGCTTATCGGCTGAAAGAACCCAGTGAGCGTTCTGTTCGACTGCAGCATAGACGCGTTATTCTGAAAATTGGACGATCCAAACGCCAGCAGCGAGCATGGATACGCACTGCTCCCCTTTTCCGACTCGACCTGATTCAAAAGCGTGCACCCCAGCGCATAAAGCGTGTCGCGCAGCCGCTCGGGCGGTACCTGGGTTGGGAACGGAATCTGCCTGTTCTGTGACGCCGCGTGCTCGCTCTTGAAAGACAGGTTCATGGTCTTGGGGTACATGGTAATGATCTCTTTGGAAACAGACAGCTCCATGATCCGGATTTGGAGCTCGGCCGCAAATACCTTGAGCCATTCGCGCGCGTCCTTGGCTGTGTTTACAGGGTCGTTTGTGAAATTTTTGGTCGCCATCATGCTTTTGATGTCCGTGCGCGTGTTGATTGGCGCGGCCTCCTCGCCGGATATAAGATTTTTGACTCGTTTGGCTAATTTCGGACTCAGCTTGGGAAGCATTTGATCGCGGGGCATGTTGCGAAGATATTTAATCGAGCCTTTATCGGGAATGTCCAGTTTTTCCTTGATGGCTTCACCCAGTTTGCCTCCTAGTCCGCCGATATCACTGAGTTCAAACATGTCGAGAAACTCCGGAATCACAGAAGTTCTTACAATGGTTTGGGATGCTGGTTTAAACCTCCCGCTTGCCAGTTTGGCCAGGGTTCTATTCCGAGCAATGCCAGCCGAGCATGTGTAGGACAGTCGCGACAAGACTGATTTGCGAATGTCGCGGATATACGCCGAGCCTAGTAATATACAAACGTCATCCCAATCGTTAATTTCCAAGCTTGGATCAAACTCAGACTCTTCTGACTTAGGTGTGCCTTCCTGCTTAGTGCCAACCGACGCGACTTGAAAATCGTACAAGTCATGGCCCACTTTTTCGCCCAGAGGCTTGTTGCCAGACGATCCAAACACACATCCCGTCCATTCATACCCAACTAAATCTACCAGCTTCGGCGGGGCTGGTAACGCGTCGCCCGGCTTGAGAAGTTCCAGATCCGGGTAGAGCTTCAGGACTTGCTTATAAATAATAGTTCCCAAATCAAAATACGTCTCGTCAATACTAGCTTTCTCCAGCACCGGACAAAACTCTTTAAAGACACCAAAGATCTTTCTACTCTCCCTCCGAAACGGGTCGAGCGACACTTTGTGCGTTTCTTTCCTCGGGTTGTCGTGATACTTCCACTCAGTCTCGCCCTTTTTGAACGTCGCTACATGCGCAAAGATAATGTCTTTACACTTTTCCTTAGCCGTCATAGCCGTCTCATGCCTCGTGATCCCGTACTTGCGCGCCGCGTAGCTAATAGCAATTAGGCCGTTCCATTGCCGGCACACCACAGGGTCTTTCTTCGAGAGACCCAGCCGAACCTGTTCACATTGCGCGTAAAAGGCGTCAAGATCGACGTGTGCAATCACAGCTAAAGGGCTCAGATGCGACTTATTCTTGTCTTTCAAAGAGTCTAAATGACTTTTGGTGAAAGCAGACTTGGACATGGCGTGTGCTGAATCATGAATGCTGAAATTAATGATGGAATAAAAAAGAAGGTTTGTTGATCTAGTTTCTGTTTTGATTCAAGTATTTAATTGAAGGGGATAGCGAAAAAAGATGCGACACCAGCAGGACTCGAACCTGCGCGGGAAAATCCCAAAAGATTTCTAATCTTTCGCCTTAACCGCTCGGCCATAGTGCCATTAATGTTTCCAAAAATGCTAAGCTGTGCTGTATAAAGTAATATTTATAATATTGTCTGGTTTTTAGCTTTTTTTTTCCAAAATTTCAATTATTTTTTATTTTAATTTGTTCAAATACGTTTAATGTTGAATTAGGTCAAGATTGGTTAAAATTGGTTTGGTTTTATGACTTTTCAATTTAGTCTGCAGGTGGTGCATCCTGAATGAGATGAGAATTTCGAAAACTGCCTGAGAATTTTCAAAGCCGTGACATCGCGTTACTTAGTATTATTGTCTGTATCAGACCAGTATATAGAACATGTCTTCTTCGATGTTTATTACATAGGACGTTAAATTGATTATCTATCTATCTATCTAGAATTTCGAAAAAGCAAAGAGGGTACTGGGCAGAATTGCAAGACTGAAGAGGAGGGGGGGAGGGGGAGGGGGGGCGTCGTCAAAGGCGTAACTGGACACACAATGAAGCAGCTCTATCAGTCTTGCGTTCAGCCTATACTAGAGTTTGGATCGATGGTCTGGTATGGCAGGCTAAGCGAAACAAGGAAGGAAGAAATCCAACAGATCCAGAATCTGGGGATTCGGAGAACCCTTGGGGCGTTCAAGTCTACTCCCATTCCAGCTCTGCACAAGGACGCTGATATCCTCCCTGTCAAAAATAGGCAGGGCGAGATTGGCGCACTGTATGCAGTGAGAATCAACAGAACAGTGGACCCAAAAAACCCAGTTCGCAAACTAGCTCGCATGAGAGACTGCTTCACACTCTTGGAGCGCATCTGTGCTGAGGTGCAGGAGTTGCCAAACCTGCGTAAGGATGTGTACTAGAATAAGAAGCCACCCTGGAAAAGACCGAATGACGAGCGATTGAGTTCCGAAAGCACTACACACTTGGAGCTGAAGAGATTGATTGATCAACAGAGAGAGGAGAAGAGAGTGGAACACGGATTTGTGTTCGGCTACTTTGAGTGGAATCTATGGTTCCATTACTGATGTTGGATTGTACTCGGATTCTAGAATATGTCTTCTTCGATGTTTATTACATAGGACGTTAAATTGATTATCTATCTATCTATCTATTGCGTTACTTACTGCTGTCGTCTGTATCAGGCCAGTATATAGAGCAGCAAGCAAAACATTCAGCCATTGTTATCACAATTTGAAGAAAAAAGAGTAAGGTTGTAAGGTTAACTGCTTGCATGATATTTAGAATATCTGAAGTTCTGGTACTAAAATATATAAAACAAGCGTATTTTTATACTTGTGATCACAGAAAAGTTTTCACCTTGACTTTTCTGTGACACAATCCTAGATTCACTGAAGTTAGACAGCTCATGAATGTAATTTGATTTTATCTTTGTCACTAAAAAATCTTAGAATCCAAGTCTACCTAAAGCTTACAAGGGCTTAACATTGAACAAGAGTGGAGGTCACAAACTCAAATAAAGGTCATTCACCTTTGATGGAACCTCTAAACCAAATCATAACCGTCTCTTCAAATCACACATTTTGGCAGCCTCAGCAAATGGTTTCTCCCACTCGTCAGCAAGTCTATAGTCATTCATTAGACAAAATATATTCCAGTCTCTAAGATTTTCATTTACATTCAAGCAAGCGATCCACACGGATCCCACGGCGGCAACACCGTCGCCACACCCTCCGTCTTCGCCACCTCCCAAACCTTGTTCAGCTCCTCCGGCAAATCAGCCTGCTGAGCCACAACTTGATACACGTACTCTTTGAAATACGCGTGCGTCATGATAAAAGACCCCTGAATGCCCACGTCCTTGCCCCACGAGTTCTCGACCTTCCACCGCACCGGCTCCTGCGTTTTGGGGTCCAAGTGCACGGCCGAAAACGCCATCGCGTGCGTCATCAGAGATTGGTGATACCGTAACCGGTCAGCCTTGGTCTGCGTCGGCGTGAACCCAATCAGCTGGTGATCCCAGAGCTCGGTATCGATGATGCCAGACTTGCGGTCGTGGTACAGCGGCGTGTGCGTGCCGAAAAAGACGGGTTGGTTGTTTTTGATCAACTTGACAGCCGTGGAGGCCAGTGTATCAATGTCGGCGTTGAGGTAGCGCACGTAGGGCTTACCGACAACGTTGCCGAGTCGGCCGACTTCAATGACAGAGTCGTACGAGTTACGGGGATCGTTCAGCAGTGACACAGCCGTACTCACGTCGTACTGAACAACGTCTTTGTAGAACCCAAGTGGAGTCGTGTTGAGCGAGTGGTACTTCTTGTCCTTGTCGACGTATTCCCAAACAATAGGATCAGAAGGGCCAGGCGGAGATCCCAGGAACATGGTTAAAAGTCGATGGACCTCTTTGATCTGGCGGGTTTTGACAGTCTCAACATCCTGCTTGGCCGCTACGGCCGCACGGATTTCCTGGGCGTACTGTCTGAGCAGCGTCGTCACAAGTTCGTTCACATGGTTGCTAGCCTGCGTATTAAACGAGTCCGGAAACACATGGTTCGGCACCAACCCGTACTTTTGAATAACATTTGCAAACATGTCATACTGGCCTCCATCGCAAATGGGGTCCGTCAGTAGGTGCTGGACCACTCTCGACTCTACTTCCTCATCAGCGGTCTGCTCGATCTGGTCCAAGAAGAAGTTCGCTTTTTCCAGTTTATCATAAAAGAACAGGTATGACGGAGACAGCTCGAGCTCTTCCAAATTGTGGCGCTTCATGATGTCGACGCGGAGGACGTTGGTGGCGGCGTAGAGCCAGCAGCGGCCGCTCTGTTTCTGGTTGACGACGGGTGCGCCCTGAGGGGAGACGGCATTGGAGTACACATTGACAGCGGACCGAATGTAAGCATCTCGGTTGATGAGAGAAGTGGAGGGGCCGTGATTGCGAACGACGGTGGATGCCAAAGCAGTGGTGGTGTCGGCCTTGAGCTCGGAGTCCCATTGTCCAAGGGTCTCAGAGGTCAGAGAAATGGGACCGTTGAAACGTCTGGTGGTGGAAAAGAGAGAGACGCTGGACCGTTTCAAGGCTCCATTATTACGTAGAAGACGCCTGCTTAGCAGACTAGCCTGGCGTGAGATCATTGTAAATGCCAAGCAAAAAAAAAGTGTTGAAGAAAAATCAAGATCAATAATTGGGCAGAACCGGATATATATATATATATATGCAAAACTTGAAAAAATCATCAGCAGCAGCCTAATCACGGATCAAAACATCTTCTGATCAACACTCCAATTACAGGATGACTGGCTAGCTTATGACACAGCACCCTTTCTTTGCAGCTGAATCTGCACCCCTTGCCTCCATTGACTGCGGGATTTGCACAATGCCCGGCCTCACATCCGCCCTCGTCTTGCACCCCACCTCCACCGTTCCCATCGGGTTCAGCCTCACCTCCGGGTTCAGCGCCACCTTCTGCTTCAGCAGCGCCGCCCTATGGTCCTCTGCCATCCTTCTTTGATGCTCAATTTGGCGTATCAAATTAATAAACGTCTCCTCCACGTTGATCATGGCGCGCGCGCTGATCTCAATGAACCCGCAGCCATGCGCCTGCGCCCACGCGCGGCCGTCCGCCGTCGACACGATGCGGCCCTCGCCCAGATCGCATTTGTTGCCAATGACCAGTTTGACCGGGAGGGGTGCCGCGGAGGACTGCATGTGCTTCTCGGCATTTTGGGTAATGAGCTCTTCGAAATACTCGAGGTTGTCGAGCGAGCTTCGGGAGGAGATGTCGTAGACCATCAAGAAACCATCAATCACGGAGTCCTCGCTGAAGAGAGAGTTGAGCATTTCGCGGTATTCTTCTTGCCCGGCTGTGTCGAAAATGTCGATTCGGTAGTTTTTGCCGTCTGGATATGTTAAGCTTGGGCGTGGAATGTCTGTGGAGTACTTACCGACGTTGCGAAATGTTGAGTATGAATCCTCTGGATTATGTTAATTAAGCTCGTAGTCTCAGTGGGCTTTCTTACCAATGGTAGGATCATACTCGTCTATCCAATTACTCCGAATTAGACGCATCGTGATGCACGACTTACCGGCACCTGTTCTTATTAGATATAATCTGGAAACTGGTATCAACAAGCTTGTGAAGAGTTTCCATGTATGGCTATACATACCTCCATCTCCTAAAATAACGAGTCGAATATCATCAGCCTTAAAGCTACTCATTGAAAAGAGATTGTATGTCAGCAAAGAACAGCAGGCTATTGTCTATAGGAGCAGAAGAAAACACAGAATACAAATGAATTAAGGCATTGCTACTCATTAACAGCATAATATTTAATAGCTCAATGGGCTGGAGGTTTAATGATCTAGAAAAGCTTTATACTTTGTTGAAAGAAATTAGTGGGAAATTACAATTGTCTACCTTGTTTATGGAACGATTATACAGCAGGGTGCTAGCAGAGCTCTATAAAGGTTGCTAGGGTTTCGAAATTAAATATGTTTTCTTAGAGTCATGAAGTCATGGGCTCTAAACTGCAGTGGCTAGTTCAGCCTGAGAGGTTTCTGAGGTCATGACCTTGAGGTCAGACATCTTTTGTGTAAGTTCATGGTCTTGCAAAGTAGTATTGCTGGACTTGACAATCTCACCTTCGTCGTTGGCAGTTGCGTGTGCAACAGACTCTGCCGCCTTGACAGGCTCAACTTTTTCGGGAACCTTTTCCGATTGATCCTGGAGATGGGGGTTTCTCAAGTCGACCTCGCTGAGACCAACCTTGCTGCCCAGGAATCGAAAGTTGTTTTCATACGAAACTCGGCGGTCTTTGGCCAGTTTATTGACAATAGACCAGTACTTGTCGTGATCGTAATCAAACTCAACGTCACCGTCAAAGTCCTTATCCAGCTGTTCCTTGGGAACGTACTTGGGGAACGGCTCTGAGAAGACCAGTTTTTCTCGGGTTAGAGGATCAATGAACGGGGAGATGAATTTCAAAAACACTTGGGCCAGCCAGGGAATATTGGTGAGAAGAGCTTTGCCCAGGCGCTCTGGGTAGTGGGTCTGCAAGATATGGAGCACCTCGCGGCCCGTACTGACACTAGGCAGCTTGCCCCCTACCTTGCTAACATCGGTGGGCTTGAAGTCAATGAGGAGGGCCAGCTGGTCCTGTCCAGACGGCATGAAGTCAATGACTCTTTCAAGCATGAACACTAAATGCTGCACCTGGCGATGTGAGGGTTTGGTATTTTGGCGGCCCGGTTTAAGATAAAGGCAGGGTCGGCAATCATTGTCATAACCCAGAATGACTTGCTTACCCGTCTCGTTTTCTATGCTGACAATATCAGGCGACAGGCTCGTGTCCGGGTCGACGCCAAACTCGCGTCTCCAGCCCAGGGACATTTCCAGTCGCTTTTTGGCGTCTTCCACCTTCCACTTGGTGGCTCTTAGATAACGGAGAATGCACTCCTTGGTCAAGAACATTTTCTCGGCTTCCGTAATTGGAACCCGCTCACCACCCTTTTCGGTCGTGGGAACATCCGTGAGGTTTTGAAGAAACTCTAGAACTGTATCATACTGAGATTTCTGTGAATCAGTGAGTAGCACTGGCTCGGGGAGCTTTGAAGACTCCGAGGGTTTTGTAAAGGGATCAACGTGGGACATTGAGGGCAAGAGATTGTGCAGCTGAAGGTCTTATGTTGTCTGTATAGCACAAAAGAAGAGCCGATATCAAGGCAGCTTTCGCTTAAATACTTGATGAACAAAGTTGATGAAAGAAGAAAAAAAAAAAAAAAAAAAAAAAAAAAAAAAAAAAAAAAAAAAAAAAAAAAAAAAAAAAAAAAAAAAAAAAGAAGGAAAGAAAAGGAGCGGCCTGACGAAGAGAAATAACGGGTAAATTTATGATGCGCATGCCATGATGTAATCTATCGTTGACTTGATTATAAATACTGGTTATTTCTTCCCCTTTCCAAGATAATGATTATATCAGAGACTGAACTCTCCAAAATTTATAAAATTTATGGAAACAATCTCTCAGAGACCTGTGAAACATGCTGATATCACAACTAATGAGATCAAGTTGCTTTGACTTGTATAGGTAACAAGCTTGCTGCTGGTCCCGAGCACAGACCTGTGCAACGTTCGCGTTGATCGGTTGATCGGTTGACCACGTTGACCACGTTGGACCCGGAACGATGGGGAAGGAACTTTGCTGCTTAAGTGTGCGCGTAGGCAGAATTGATTGAGGTCCAACCCACTATGCCCTTTGCGTACGTAGTACCAATACGGAATTAATTGATTTCCGCTCTAGACTGCTGTGAAGCAGATCTCTGCGGTGTTGCAAGTATACGAGCCCAGCCAAGCACTGTGAAGTCCTGCAGCCCAGGGCCACTCTGGCTGTTCCGGTCATGCAAGACTTCAAGATCTTTGAAACTTTTTTGACGGTTCAAACTGAGTATACCATAATCTTTCAAACCTGTAGAACAATCTAAATCGGCATCAATCTAGGTAGTGACAGTCGAGTTCGCTCGTAAAAGTACGACTTGCAATGCAACACTTGATTTTGGGTCTGACACAATGCTTCATCCCTTGTGCTCTTTATATATATATGTATAATAATAATAAAAATCTTAAAATTTGATTCAACCACCAGCTGTACCAGCCTCTCTCTTTTTTTCTTTTCCATGCTCATGACTGTCCCTGAAATGAAATGAAATGAGATCGAGTCTCACTATGCACGCACTTTTTTCCTTCCACATAGAAATGGATCAAAACCGCCAGGGCTAGGGCCTTCTAGAAAAAAAAAAAATTTTTCTCATCCTCCCACACTGCCATAGTAGAATGACACACAAAAAAAATTTCTTTGCTTCTGCGTTACTCACTACTCTCAGAGCGTAAAACATAGCTAATCATGACTGTGACTGTCACCTTGCCTGCTCTTCCCTCTGACTGGAAGGCCTCTGAGTCTTTCTCTGCCATCTCTGCCTTCACGGCTCCCGTGAAGCGCCAGATGGAGCCTGTTGGCCCTGGTTTCCTTGCCCATGCCAGAAGAACTCTGCGTGGCCGCACCTGGTCGGAGGACGAGAAGATCCAGGCCCAGCAGAATGTCAAGAAGGTTGAGGAGGTCAATGAGGCTGACTTATTGGAGGAGGAGCCTGAGGATCCCGCTCTCATGAAGCTTGATCCCAAGGACTGGAAATCCCAGGATCACTACGAGGTTCTTGGAATCACCAAACTTAGATACAAGGCCACTGAGGACCAGCTCAGAATTGCGCACAGACGCAAGGTCCTCAAGCACCACCCCGATAAGAAGGCTGCTCAGGGTGCCGTTGACGAAGATGGATTCTTCAAGTGCATCCAAAAGGCATTTGAAGTTCTCATGGACCCTGTCAAGCGTCGCCAGTTCGACTCCGTTGATGAGGCTGCCAACGTTGCTCCTCCCAAGAAGCTCACCGGCGACTTCATCAAGTCATGGAAGCCCGTTTTCGATGCTGAGGCTCGTTTCTCTCGCGTCCAGCCCGTTCCTTCTCTCGGTTCCATGGAGTCCACCAAGCCCGAGGTCGACGGATTCTACTCCTTCTGGTACAACTTCGACTCTTGGAGATCCTTTGAGTACCTTGACGAGGATGTTCCTGATGACACTTCCAACCGTGACAACAAGCGTTACATTGAGAAGAAGAACAAGACTGCCCGCCAGAAGCACAAGACTGAAGACACCGCCCGTCTTCGTCGCCTTGTAGATGATGCTCTTAACAACGATCCTCGTATCCGACTGTTCAAGGAGGCTGAGAAGAAGGCCAAGGAGCAGCGCAAGTGGGAGCGTGAGGCCGGTGCCCGCGCTGCCGCTGAAGCTGAGAAGAAGGCTAAGGATGAGGCTGCAAAGGCCAAGGATGAGGCTGAGCGTGCCGCGAAGGAGTCTAGAGAAGCTGGCAAGAAGTCCAAGGAGGCTGCTAAGAATGCAAAGAAGAAGAACAAGCGTGCTATTCGTAATGCCGCAAAAGACGTCAATTACTTTTCTACCGGTACTCCCTCTGCTGCTCAGATTGACAACGTTCTTTCTGACGTTGACTCTCTTATTGACAAGGTTGACGATCTTCAGCTCCAGGATGTTGCCACCAAGGTTAGTGGTGTCACTGATGCCGATGCTGTCAAGGCGGCTTTCGAAGGTGCTGCTGCTGCTCTTATCGCTGACGGCAAGCTCACTGCCAGCTCTCTCAGATTCTTCTCCGCTTAAAATACATCTTGTTTTTAAACCCTATATAGCCTCTCTGGATTTCATTTCAGCCTTAAGCTTGATAGATTAGAAAGTTTAAATTCCTTTTTGTTTACTTTGTTGTGAAATTTACCTGCCCAAATTGAGACGGTCTAATTCAGCAAGACTTATTAACAAAAACCTTCTTTCATTTTTAAAACCCACGACCTTCCCTGCCTGCCCTTCTCAGAAGATATTTCGTTCCTCTTAATAATCTTCTCTTGAACTTCATCTTAAGGTTGAAGCTGTCAAGAACAATGCCTTCTCCTCCTCTATTACAGCCTGTAAGCTTCCTTCACAACCATCAACCTTCCACGCACCCAACTCCTTCCCTTCAGGTACCAACTCAGTCGCCCTTTGATGATTCAAACAAGATCGATATTCGTACTCAAACTAAGCATCACAGCCACCAGCATCAAACCCGCCAGTTAAATACGGTTCAATCTCCTGCTTCTGTCAAATTTTCCGCGCCTTCTTCAGGAGTTGCCACTTCACATTTGCCATCGTCGTTCTCAAAGCCATCATCGTCCATGGCAAGCAATTCAACCCGCAGTACCTCATATAGAAGTACCGATGCTCCCTGCACTGACTCCGCTCCACTTTCGCCAGCTGCTCTTGCATCTGCGCAAACGACTAATGCATACACACTGAATCCTCACGCAAACCAGATTCCAGCATCTCCTACAACACCGAATGTTCCGCCTAGTGCCACCAATCAATACTACTATCGTCGGCATCAACGCGCTGCATCAATGCCCCAGCGTACCCCGTCAACTTCATCGTCCAAATCGGCTCGGCCCTTGCCTTCAACCTCGGTTCACCAACCAATGCCAAACAATGTAGCTGGTTCTACTGCTGGTTCTACTGCAAGTTCTACTGTTGGTTCTACTGTTGCCCCCGTTACGCCCGTTGTTATCACTCCCATTGGTTCTGCCATTAGTACTTCTGCAGGTGGAAATTCAGCGGGTCCACCAAGTTATGGACCTTCCCTCCCTACCACCATCTCAAATTCCACTTCCTCCCCATCTTCTTCTTTTCAGCAACAGCCTCATCCTCATGCCGCACCAACTCAACAAGCTTCTTTTCATCCTTCAAAGATAAATCCTACTGATAATTCTGTCTCCACCAATCCGCCCCCTGTCCTTTCCCACAACCTGGACCCTTCTGTTTGGAATCCGATTGGGACCACTGGGACATCCCAGCAATTACCCTCTTCCTCCGCAACAGTTACATCGATCAATCCTAATAATAAAGGGACTCTTAACCATTTAACTCCTGATCAGGTTCCCGCACCCATAACCATTGTTCCATCCCCAGCCACAAGCAATGCGCCCGCTATGGTGAACCAAGGACAGTATCATACACCCCAACCTCAAACGATGCCATTGCAGCAATCAGTCAGGCGGTCACATTCCATCAATAGAGCTCACTCGCGTGGCCCATCGTATTCTAGCATTACCGATCAGACCACATATTCAGCCTCACAAGATCAAGCACTCACCCAAGCACAATCACATAGACAGTCCCTAACTAAGCCACAAGCCCAGGCACAAGCCCAGGCACAAGCGCAAGCTCAAGCACAAGCTCAGGCTCAAGCACAAGCTCAGGCTCAGGCTCAAGCACAAGCTCAGGCTCAAGCACAAGCTCAGGCTCAAGCTCAGGCTCAAGCTCAGGCTCAAGCTCAGGCTCATGGTCAGACAAAAACCCCTGCAGCTTCATCGTCGAGAAATGTTCACAAAAGACGGTCCATTGGCGATTGGGACCTGATAAAAACAGTCGGTGCAGGCAGCATGGGCCAGGTCAAGCTTGCACACAATCGCGTTACAGATGCTTACTGTGCTGTCAAAGTGGTTCCTCGTGCTTGCGTCGAGCATCGTCGCAATCCGCCAGAGCCCCAGGGTACTGCCTCAAAGAAAGAGTCTGACGAATCAAAAGATATTAGAACAATTCGAGAAGGTGCCATATCGCGACTTTTGCACCACAAGTACATTTGCGAACTCTATGAAATGCACACCATGTCCTCTCATTATTACATGCTTTTTGAGTATGTCTCAGGCGGCCAAATGTTGGACTACATTATTGCGCATGGGTCTTTAAAAGAAAAGCTAGCTCGAAAGTTCTGCCGCATGATAGCGTCTGCTCTCGATTACTGTCACAGAAATTCAATTGTGCACCGAGGTAAGTAGCGTAAGTTTTTTGTTGAATTGGCACTAATCCGTTTAGATTTGAAAATCGAAAATATCTTGATCTCTCAGTCTGGCGACGTGAAAATAATTGATTTTGGTCTTTCCAACACTTTCTCCCGCGATTCGCTATTAAAAACATTTTGTGGTTCGCTATATTTCGCAGCACCAGAGCTTCTCAGCGCTCACCCCTACACTGGCCCAGAAATTGATGTGTGGAGTTTTGGAGTCGTATTGTTTGTTCTTGTTTGTGGCAAAGTTCCTTTCGATGACCAGTCAATGCCCGCTCTGCATGCTAAAATTAAGCGTGGATATGTGGAATACCCGTCATGGATCTCCTCTGATTGTCGCGATCTACTTTCTCGTATGCTGGTTGTGGATCCCTCACAACGAGCGACCCTTGCCGAAGTTAAGCGCCACCCTTGGATGATCAAGGGATACGACAAGCCTCCCGATTCATATATTCCTTTTCGTCGACCCATTACTTTGCCATTGGATCCTAATGTCATTCGCGAAATGTCTGGATTTGAGTTTGGTTCGGAAGATAAGATTTTGTCCGATATGCATGCTATTTTGGAATCTCCGCAGTATATCACTGCATGCCAAGCTTGGTATAAGCTTCACGGAGGGGACCCTAGTGAAATTGGAAGCTCTCTTGGTCCCAGAGCCAGTCGAGGGCATGCCCATTCAGAGAGCCTTTCATACGACCGGAGATCTAGACATTTTGGACTTGATTTTTACAAGCGACGGTCTTCATTGTCTTCTCAAGACCTTTCACCGACTGTTTCTACATCTACCGGTCCCCCGCCTGATCCCACGAATGCTTATCATCCTCTGTTATCTATTTACTACCTTGTAACTGAGAGAAAAGAACGGGAGCGCAAAGTCAAGTTGGAGAGAGAAAAGTCTACATTGGCTCAACAGCAGCTCATCCAGCAACAACAGCAGCAAGCGCAGCAACAGCAGCAGCAACAATATAGACTTCAGCAGCAGCAGTTTCTCCAGCAGCAGCAACAATATCAGCAGCAACAACAACAACAACAACAACAACAGCAACAGCAACAGCAACAGCAACAGCAACAGCAACAGCAACAACAACAGCAACAGCAACAGCAACAGCTATTACAGCAACAACAGCAGCAACAGTTATTACAGCAACAGCAATTACAGCAACAACAGCAGCAGCAGCTACTGCAGCAGCAACAACAGGTGCAAGAGGATTTGTATACAGGTAATCACACCTCTCTACCACCGCCTGCAACTTCAGCCAGATTCACAGCCCCTGTTATATCGGTTCCAGAGGCAGTTCATACAGCCAGTAGTCCTGTTCAGGCGCCAAGTCCCAACCCAAATATGGTGCTCCCAGTTCCACGAACGCGTGCCAGAGCCAAAACTCAAGGAGACGTGGACGAATCTGAAGCTGCCTTTTCCTTTGGAGGTAACCCTCAACTAGCTCAGGCTGTTGAACGTGTAGATCAACCGCCGGACAACTCTAGCAATGGTGGATCTAGTCTTGCTTCTAGTCTTTTGAGACGTTTCTCGTCTAAACGAAAGCCTGTTCGCGATGGTTCGGCTACGTCTCAACAAGCCCAACCCCAGGTGCAAGTACAGGCTAAGTCAAGCTACAAAGGACATCAGCAGAATTTTTCACAG
The DNA here is from genome assembly GCA_030556585.1 of Geotrichum carabidarum. Taxonomy (NCBI): domain Eukaryota; kingdom Fungi; phylum Ascomycota; class Dipodascomycetes; order Dipodascales; family Dipodascaceae; genus Geotrichum; species Geotrichum carabidarum. The sequence goes on from JAKTUH010000132.1 coordinate 14,548, forward strand.
CCTGTCAATTTTATCCTTCCAGATATCATGCCAGATTCTCCTTTGTCGAATTCGTTTCAACCGCCCGCACAGTCTTCTGGTATACAAGAGCATAGAACGCCTCGCAAGCCTGTTGCGAGCGGAAATGCGGAAGCTCTTGCCCGCTCGGTGTCGTCTCGGCCCCCTTCACAACCCAAATTCTCACCGTTCGAGACTAGTGCCGACAATTCTGCACTCGAGAAGTCGACCAAAAAATATCACCCGTCCGCCAGAGCCAAATCCATGGGCCACGCTCGGAGTGATATTGCAGCTCAGCAAATGCTTGCTCGCCAGCGGGAAGAAGCTATTCGCCCCAGAGTGTCGGGCACTTCTGTCAATCCTGTCAATCCTGACACTGCTGATATTGCTGATGCCTTCTTTGATGCGCCTTTCGACTCCAGTCATAACAGCAACAATTCAATCCAAAAGCCTCAAACTAGACAAGAGTCTTATGGTGACTTGCAGGTGTCTGAACTGAAGCGTCAAGACAGCGTTGTCGGCATGCCTTCTATCGAATTTCCGAAGCAAGTCTTTCTCAAGGGTTTCTTCTCTGTGCAGTCCACATCTACAAAGTCTCTTGCTTTCATTAGATCCGACATCATTAGAGTTTTGAATCACCTCGGTGTGGAGTACAAGGAAATTAAGGGAGGCTTTGCCTGTATTCATCGCCCGTCAATTCGTGGCGACGAAGATCCATTTGCTGGCTCTGGCTCGAACATCCCGTCCAACACTCACAATGGCTACCTGTCGCCTCCCACTTCCCCAGCCCCGCCCAACACTGGTTTCCCTGAACGCGGGCACTGGCGCAAGCTTTCCTTCGGGTCTGGCTTTTTCAATAGCCGACGCCGGAACCACCAAAATGAAAGCAGTGGCAACATTGTTGACTTTTCTGACTACTCTACTGAGTCTGTCACCGGTCAGCAGAGTGGTTATTTGGGCGGCCCGTCGGCCAATGCTGGAAATAGTGACATGTTAGGAAGCTCCAAATCGTCGGCGGTTGCTGCAGCGCGAACTCCCCTTCAGTTTGAGATTTGGATTGTGCGTGTTCCACTGCTCTCCTTGCACGGTGTTCAGTTCAAGAAATTGAGAGGTAACTCGTGGCTGTACAAATCCTTGGCTAGCAAGATTCTGGCTGAGCTGAGACTTTAATGGAATTCAGGAACTGCCGAACTCTTTGAGTCAGTTTTTTGATTCTCTCTTCATTCACCCGCCTTATTTTTTTTTCTTTTGTTTTCGTTTCATATTTATTTCATTGTAGTTAGTTGTTCGTCCATTTCTCAAGTTATATAACAAGTCTTTGCCCATGGTATTTTTCTTTCATTTAGTGTGCCTTGAATATAGTGGTGGATTTATCGATGACTTCGCTTGAATATTTTGAGTTATAATATTATACTGACCCAGGATTTCCCTAATCCAAATTTCACGATAATCTTAAGCCAGTATAAATGTAATATAGCTATTTAGATTAAAACTCAATAGTTTTGTTCTTTCCTAAACAATAAGCATTGGAACTAATTTAATCTTAATATGGTGCTTGTTTACTCCACACTGGGCACTAATCTAATCGGTAAAAATTTGTTCATTGAAAATATAGTAGTCAGCTAGGGTTTCCTTCATTAGATTATGGGCCGAGCGGTGCTAGCTAGTGAAGTAAATTGTTTATACATATTATTGTGCTCTTAGTCTAGTCATAAGCGGGAAAACTAACTCACTATAGTCTGCATCTCAGACGCAGGAACAGAGTGGAATACTCTCAGGGTCCAGTCCACACAAACACCTATGAGAGAGTTACAAATATGGTTTACACTGAGCTCAAACCAAATAAATTAACCATTATTGGCAAAATCTTCTTTTATTTATTCATTGATAAAGAAATACAACGTTTGTTAAAATGCCATGTATAATCGCTGAGCTTATAATTCAAAGGTAAAGTCAAGTTAACGTCTCGCTGTCATGAATATCTTATAACTGAGACCACAAGTCACCAAAGATTTTTGCATCTTCTTTTCTGAAAGAGAAGTCAGAGTCGTGGTCTTTACTGTTACAGTGGGCTAAAGCAGCAATTTTTCGAAATCAATGGCTGGAACTTGCTCCTACAAACGGCCATGTCTAACAGCTCTGGTTTTAATGTGGTCTGCAGTCTTGGCAGAAAACATTATCGAATCATCCTCTCTCTACACTTGCATGGATAACTCATTGGTATCTGCCAACTACTTCAATGTTTCATTCACGCCCAACAACAGAACCCTCACATATGATATCTCCATCAACTTAGACGTGCGCGGATACTTCTTGGCCGAAATCGACTTTTACGCTTATGGAATTAAAGTGGTCTCTGAGACTATCGATCCCTGTGAAGTCAATATTGGAAACTTTTGTCCGCTGTCTCCAGGCCCGGTTGATATCCGTTCTAGCAGCCAAATTGAAGAAAGAGTAATTCGGGAAATTCCTAAACTGGCCTACACTATTCCTAATATTGATTTGACTGCCATGATTAAACTAAAGACGGATAACTCAAGTCTTTTAGCATGTATTCAAGCTGACTTCACAAACCAAAGATCAGTTGATAATACTGCCATGAAATGGGTTTCGTTTCTTATAGCCGGTTTTGGTCTCGCTACATCTGCTGTGGTTGGCATTATGGGATTCTCCATGTCTGCTTCTCAAGTTGCTGCTTCCTCTCTTTCCCTTTTTACCTACTTTCAGTCCATGGTCATTATAAGCATGTGCGCAGTCAATCGGGCACCTCCTATTGTTTCCGCCTGGATTCAAAATTTTGTCTGGTCAATGGGTATCATCAAAGTCGACTTTATGCAAAAATGGTTTAGATGGTATATTCAGACAACTGGCGGAACGCCTGATACCCATCTGCTGTACCCTAGTATTTCAGTCTTGGTCCAAAAACGCGATGCACTCTATCGAATGGCAAGAGATCAGTCTAATCATTTTTTAAGAGCTCCATATGAAACATTTATGCAACGGCACACTGGACTAGCGGCTACTCCGCAAAATTCTGATACCTTACTTGTTCTAAGAGGCATCAAACGAGTTGCGTATCAGACAAAGATTGAGAACACTTCTATTGTACTAACCGTGTTTGCCTTCTTCCTACTCATTTGTTTTGGTGTCGCACTATGGTTTGGCTCTAGTTACTGCTTCATCAAATTAGTTCGGGAAACTCGACTATTTAATTCTCATAAGCTCTCGTTTTATAACTCTGAGGAGCTTGCATACTTTAGTGCAAACTCGCAAGTAATGTTGAAAGGCAGTCTGTTGCGGATGTTATTCATCGGATTTCCATCCCTTCTAATCTTTTCTATGTGGGAGTTCATTCAGCGAGATTCTGCGGCAGTGATTCTGATATCCGTTTGCTTCATTTTTTTCTCTTTTGCAATTCTCGGCTGGTCTTTTGGCAAGGTCTACGCAATTGGTGAGAAATCAGTTCGTATGTATGGAACACCAGCCTTTCTTTTGTTTTCAGATGCAACTGTGCTCAATCGATATGGTGTCCTATTTGCTCCGTTCAAAGCTACATCTTACCGGTTTCTGTTTGGTCTTTTCGCTTACCACTTCTTAAAGGCTTGCTTTGTGGCTTTCGGTCAGGGCTCTGGCAAAGCCCAGATTGTAGCTTTATTTTTGCTGGAAGTAGCTCATCTCTTCTCTCTGTGCTACTTCCAGCCTTACATGGACAAGATACCAAATGCTGTCAACATTGCAATCAGCTCCATAACATTGCTGAACTCAGGCTTTTTCCTCTTCTTCTCTGAAATATTCCGGCAGCCACGCTTGGTTTCCTCCATAATGGGAGTCATCTTTTTTGTTGTAAATGCTGTCTTTACTCTCTTGTTTCTCATTTTCACGCTTGGCACAAGCATCCTAGCTCTAATCTTCAAACTCCCAGATTCAAGATATAGGCCCGCACAAGACGATCGCGCATCATTCATTCCAAATCTGAGTGCTAATTCATCTGGCAATGACGAGTTAAAAGCCCTTGGAAACGCGGTACTGTCTGCTGGTATTAAGTTAGCGCCACACTGCTCAGTTGCAAAGGATGAACGAAAAGACATCAAATTTTCACTAATTTCTCTTCCAGCATTCTCTAGTACAAAATTTAAACCAAATTACGATGAATCTTTCAGCTCTAGAACAATTACTGGGCCCAATTGTTCTATTTCAGAAACTCACGTATGCGTTCTGTCTAAATCAAGTAGACCAGGTGAGTCCAGTGAGCCATGTGCAGCACATGAAGTGAGTGAACTATGGGAGCCCATTCATTCAAATGGATCTAGTGGATTTAGCAAGTCTGGCGAGTCCATCAGATTGAGCAACTCTAGTGAATCAAGCGAGTCTAACGGATCAAGTGAACTCAGTGAACCCAGTGAACTCAGTGAACCCAGTGAACTCAGTGAACCCAGTGAACCCAGTGAACCCAGTGAACTCAGTGAACCCAGTGATTCCAGGGAATCTGGGGAGTTGAGAGAACTAATTGCATCAAATGAGCAGACCCCACAAAGTAAACCATGTGAACTATTTCAATCAATTGAATCATTGGATACGCGTCAATCATTAAAATCCGTTGAATCAACTGATCAAAGCGATTCTGAGTCAGTACTTGATGACCCAATTCTAAGTCAGCCAGCATCGCATTCTGAAGTTAATTCATCCTTAAAAGATGCTGTTGAAGCAGATTCTAGAATGATAGCCTCTAATGCCTAATCGCTTTCTTCTGCGATGGCAGAGGTACAGCAAATTATAAAGGGTAAAACAGAGTAAATAGCAACATATATTCTGCTTTTCATATTACCAAGATTGTCAAGGACTGTGTACTTAATTGCCTTATCTCTATTATTGTAATGAGCCAAACAAATATAATGGATTTTCGGACCTTGGTTGGGGCGTAACGAAAGTCGCAGTTCTTCGGACATTTCTGAAATCAACATATCAAAAAAAGTAGCAAGAGCGATTGTCATCAATATATATGTATTTTTTTTTCTTATATATAGTACATGATATCATAATAAATATCGTTCTAACACATGATAATACTAAAGTCATAAAAACATCTGCAACATAATGGTTCATGAAAAAGGAAGAATGTCACTTATTCCACATCTGACGATCTTGGGCGCTTTCGCAGGGACTGGCGAAACCTTTCTGCCTGAATTTGAAGTTCTGTAAGTACAACGAGATGATGTTGTAAAACTTCTGAATCAATGCAAACGTCAAAGTCTATGAGGAAAAGAAAAGCAATTTCCAATCTGTAGAGATCGGCGGTTGATACTCCACCAACGGTGGCAAATCTTTTCTGCGTAAAAGTGATATCTTCAATGTTTTTGCAAGCCGCGCGAAGAGTGGCTAGAAGTAAGCGATGCACGGATAGTGGTGATAAGACAAATGTCTGGAGAGAAATGCAAAGTCTGTAAATGTATAAGCTAGCAGAGAGATACACCGAAGTCGACATAGGACAGTATTGATGTACTCTTTGCAAATAATCCCAAATGCTGATATCTGGTTGTTTTTTCTGGAGAAATCTTTTGATAACAATCACTTTGTTCGACAATTCGGTCTTTGTAACTGCCTTTCGTACTCGGTTTCTTGTTTTCAAAGAAGGGTCCACCTCGGTTGACTCTTCGATTTGGAGAGAACCAAAAAAACTTGGCATACTCGGTTGAATTCTATTGCTATTGCTAATGCTAGGCGGGTTTGCTTGACTTGGATCCAAGTCAAATGATTCGGTTCGGTTGATGACAGCAGCAGCGACTGCGGCTGCTTCCTCCAAGATATAATCTACCTCGGAAAAATTGGTGACAGGAGAGCCGATCAAAACATTCCTGATAGCTGAGCCAGTTTTATCATGGGGCAACCTCACATCTCCCTTTGGATTGTCTATAGTAGGCGAGGAGTTGGGCGATGTGGAACTTGGAGAAGATTCAGAGACGACGCGACTTTCCAAGGACGGAGGAGTATCCGCAGCAGACCAAGATGGAGATTCGCTATTGTGGCCTGTAACACCCACGAGCCCTGCTGAAGCAACATGATTGTGATGAAATAACATCAAGTTGTCCAGCATTTGATTCAGATATGACAAGGCCCTCGCAGGAGTGACGTCGGATAGTAATGGCACAGAATGTATATCCGTCAGAAGATACTCATTTGCTGGAAATGCCGATTTCGCACGGGATTCAGTCGTAACTCCTTGAGGTTTGCTCGGGGTCGAGTCCGACTGTTGTGGAGACATGAATGTGGACAGCCTAAGGCAAGGAAGGAAATACGCACTTGAGGTATTAAATCACAACGTGAGTATAACTTGAAATGGGCTGACTTGTTGGATTAACACCAGCTATTATAAAAGAGAACAAGAAGAAGTAAAAAAAAAAAAAAAAATGTTTTATCATCGATCAAAGGAGACAAGTAGAAACCCTTTTTATGTCTTCAGAAGTCATTTGGTCTATAGGTCTGACACAAAAAAACTGAAAATCAGCAGCTAAAATCTAATGCCCCTGCCCGTCCAGAGCTCTCTTTATTTTTTATGCTGCTGCCCAAAGAAAAAGTAGTATATATATACTAGCTGTGTGGGTTAGGGTACTTGCATATGGGCTTAAGGCGTAACTCTGCCAAAATGCATTTCCCATTTCATAAACGCTGTCACTTGTGTCTTCCCCAGCATTTGGTGGTTCTTTAATTCAGGCCTTGATATTGAATGGTAAACGAAGTTATTATTGAACTATATATATTTAATTTTTTTTTTTATCAGTATTTTAGTATTTCAGGCATCCATTGCAAGATTCAATCATAAGTTATTCCAGCATCCTGCTATCGACGCGTTTAACAGCTCATTTTCACGCCAGGTCTTCTCGATAGGTTGCCACACGCACTCCACTTATGCAGCACAACAATTCACAAGAGCAGACTAATGCCTCGTCCGTTCGACGGAGAGTGAGAAGGCTCTCGCAACTGGAGCCCGTTCATATAGCGGCTCTTAAGCAAGAATACGTTACACAGATTCGCGAAGCTTCCCAAGCCGAAGCGAATTCCCAGAGTCAGCGAGACCATTATGAAAAAGCAAAAAAGATCAAAATTCTTCTTGAAAAGCATGAAGCTCAAGAGAATCAAAGGCTGCAGAGTCAATTATCTGAGCATGCCAGTGAGAGCGCGTCGTTCCCAAGCTCACGAAATCCCTCGTTTCCTGAAAACCCCGTCGTGGAAGAAGGGCTTGTGCCTCAGTCAGCTGGTTCTAGCTCGATTTCACAGCAAGTATTAGATTCTTCTCTACCCGAAAGTCATTCTCAGAAATCAGCTCCTTTAATGGGAACCTTCTCCAGTGCCAGCAACTATGCCAATGATGGTCAGAAGCTTCCAAATCAGCAGCAACCCAAGTCACTTTCAGTTCAGCTCCAGCGGTTAAAACAGATGGAAAAGGAGGCTACCGATCAACTGGAAAAAGTCCAATCAGCAATTGCTGAAAACCCAGATATGAATCAAGAAGCTCGTCTCAAACTTCGACAGCAAGAGCAGAACCTTCGCACAAAGAGAGATCAATTCAAAGGCATGGTTCTTACAGTAACCCAGCAACTGCAAGTTCAGCAACAGAAGCTAGACAGTCAAAGGCAGAGCGTTGATCCCGACGTTTTGAGCGGAAAATCATCATCTCACAATATTCAAACTACTACTACATCTTTTCAAGCTTACTCACCTGCTTCTGCTCTGGAGCCTCAAAAGTCTCAATCGAAGTCATTACAGCAAAATTCAGACTCCTCTAACTTTGGACATTCTTTCTCAAAAACTATACCAAGCCAGTCATTTTCACAATCAGGGCACTCCTATTACTCCCCAGACTCAACTGCTTACTCAAATGTGCAAGAACCAAATTCGTCGACCCAGACAGACCAGTTCAAACACTATCCCCATACTCTCTCAAAGGCAAGCACATTTCCAGGAAAGGCAGTAAGGATCCCTGGAAAAGTCGGGCGACCACCTCTAGCTTCAACTCTTGCTGCAAGAGGCATAGCTCAAATCGCTTCTCCGCCTGTTCAGCCAGCTTTCGTGCCTGAAAAAGTGTTCAACAAGAGGAAAATCAGCGAGCTAATCAAAAATCTAATGCCTGATGAAGTGGATGAAATTGTGGTTGAAAATGAGGTTGAAGAACTGGTTGGAGATCTTGTCGAAGAATTCGTGGATAACGTTGCAATGTTTGCCTCTCGTCTGGCCAAGCACCGCAAATCTACACACATCGAAACGAAAGATGTTCATGTCCATCTTGAGCGTAATTGGAACCTGCGCGTGGCAGGGTTCCCTGGGGATGAAGTGAGCATTGTTAGGAAAGCCGTCCCGTCAAAGTCATACTTGGCCAAGCTGGATATGGTCAACGCAAGTAAATTCTCTAGCGGGTCTGGTAGATATTAGCGACGATATTTTTATTTACATAGGCAGCTGCTAGCCATTAATAATACTTGTTTTCATTTTCTGTGATGTAGATTCATGCACAAGTAGCACTCGAGATCCATACAAAGTTAGTGGAAACAAGAAAGCTTCCCTCAATCACGTGCTTTGTGCTCTGTTCACCAACCCTCTCTGTCTTCTTGACTTCCTTCAACTTCTATTTCCTTCTATCACATTTATCATCATCATAACTAAAATGGCTTCCTCTGATCAAATCAAGAAAGACCTTGCTCTGGGAATTGTCGACTTCTTAACGACTTCTATTAATGATGGTACCATCCCTGTTGATGAGAAAGATTCTGTCGAGGTTGCTATTGAGTGCATCTCCGATGTCTTCAATGTTGATTTGGCCAACAAGTCAAAGGTTTTCGGCAATCAGAACCTTCTGACGTTGTTCACTGCCTTTCAGAAGCTTCAAGCTTCTAAGGAATCCACTAAGTCTGCTGCTAAAGAGCCTGTGGTTACTGTTTCTGAGGAGGACAAGGCCAAGGCTGAGACTCTCAAACTCGAAGGAAACAGGGCAATGGGTGCAAAGTCTTTCCAGGATGCCGTCGATGCTTACTCTAAGGCTATTGAGTTGAACCCTTCCAATGCAATCTACTTTTCAAATAGAGCCGCTGCCTACAGCAGTCTTCGCGATCATGAGAAGGCAATTGTCGATGCCACCAAAGCGTTGGAGGTTGATCCCAACTACTCCAAGGCCTACTCCCGTCTCGGACTTGCACATTACGCTCTTGGTGATGCCCAGGCTTCCATGGAAGCTTACAAGAACGGTCTTGATATTGAGGGCGAGAAGCCTTCTGATGCCATGAAGAGAGGTTATGAAACTGCCAAGAAGCGGGTTGAGGAAGAGCTGGATGCCGGTTCTGCTGCCGGTTCTGCTGCCGATGATGCTCTTTCCGAGACTACCAAGGACAGATCCTCTCCCGATGCCAACCCCGGTGCTGGTTTCGGAGGCCTCCCCGGTATGGGCGGTGGATTCCCCGATCTGAGCGCACTCATGAACAACCCTCAAATTGCTCAAATGGCCCAGAATCTCATGTCCAATCCTAGTGCTTTGAACGATATCATGAATAACCCTCAGATGCGTGAAATGGCCAACAATATGAGAAATGGTAGTGGTATGCCCAATATGGCTGACCTGATGAACAACCCAGCTCTGCAGGATATGGCCAAAAACTTCATGGGAGGTGCTGGTGGCGCTCCAAAATAAACTGCCACAGATCCTGTTTAAACTTCATTAGTTTATTGTCTAATTGAATTTGAACAACTTAAATATATAAAATATAAGCCTTTTTCTCGTTAAACCAAGCAACAATCATGTCAAAAAAAAAAGCATATGTCAAGTCTGTAATAGTTTTATGGAGCTTGACAATTGCACTAGAAAATAATGAGTGAATGAAATAGTTGATATTAAAGTTATCTATGCAAAAATGGGATTAGAACCCAGGCTTTTCACCCTCAGTAAACGATGTGCTCTTTAACTTTGCCTTGATGCGCTGCAATCTCTCAAGTGAAACTTTCTGGCTTTGAATCAACTTGGTGGAATACGACTTGATCATTTGCCTCATAATATTCTCATGAATACCATAAACTGAGCCAATTTCTGAAGCTAGTGTAACATGATGGCACTTGATATCGTTGTTTAAGTTATCAATTTCACCTTGGCAAAAGTAAATGCGTTCGTGCATCTCTTGTATATCTTTGGCCCTTTTCTCTTCAAACATGCCCAGTGGCCAAGAGTTCTTGTTTGAGAGCTTCTCTAAAGTTTCCTTGTATGTGAAAAAATCCCGATCTCTCGCCCGCAACTGCTTGATAATAGAAAGTGGGCGCTCGATTGTTGTCAGTACTGTGTCGATAGCAGCTGAGACTGATAGGAGAGAGACCGAAAATTCTGAGTAGATAGACTCAGGAAGAAGCGTTGAAAGAACAAAAACCTTTTGTTCTAGTCTTTCGTAGTTGATATCTCCACGCACAAGGTCCATTTTCGCAAATAGCTCACTCAAAATCCTGTAAGAATTATTATAGTCTTCAACTTTTGCGGTCATGCGTATCATACTTCGATGTAGCAGATGACAAGCGTTGCTTAATGAACCGATTTCTTGCCGCGCGTGGTTGAAAAATACTTCAATCAAATCAAGGTCTGATGAGTTGTACAAAGTCGTATTCTCCAGTTGTGACTCTCGTTCACTGTCACGCTTTCGAAGACAGCGGATTATGACATTATCTTGAGAGATATCCTGAACAAGCAAAAATTCCCAAAGAAGCTCATGGTTTGCAAATGAAGGATGAAGAGTAAGAACCTTTAAAAATGTGTTCAACCTGATTTGGATTTCGTGAAAGAGCTGATAAACGATTTTTCCTCGCAAGAATTTGGGATTGAATATGCGAGATAAAGTTGGAACCCAAGAATATGGATGTTCTGTAGATAGCCACTTTTCAAGGAAACGGAAATCCTCTATTGAACGCCGAACAGATGTGATAGTTCCTGGGCTTTCCGGATTACCAGTACAAATGACAAATTGCAAACTTCCTTGTGAAAGAGATGTTCGAACTATTCCTGTTGCTTTCTCATTTTTACCAATTTTCTCGTCGGACAAGTAAAGACCTGTATGGTTAGTTATTAATAAACGAAAGAAGAATGTACTCACTTTCGAGATATATTATGGTGTCCAAATCTCTGGCAACTTCAATTGCATTTACACCATTTTCCCCTTGCAAGTGCGAATCTATCCTGGGATCGCCCAAAAGGATTTTGATTGAATCAACGCGAGAAAATTTGGAGTAGAACATCAACGGTGTGTAGCCGTGTTCATTCGGCCAATTTACATCAAGATCATATTTAAGAACTTGACGAATGGCGTTGGGCTCTTTCAAAACATGAAGTAGACTGTTGTCTTTTGGATCGATGTGGAACGCTAAGCTGAGATTTTCTTTCCCTTTGCGCGATTTAAAGCTCTCTTCCCAAGAAGCAAATGAATCCCTTAGAAGTTCAGTATAATTAGGGTGGTCGTAGCAACGACAAACTGAAAATAAGGGAGTCTGACCAGAGTGGTCCCGCTGCTCCCAGTCGATAAATCGACCTATTGGCCCAAGAAGCCAATGTGCATGAAAAATATAATGACCTACGGATCGTTTCCAGTTGTTCAATCGAGAATAATATTTCCGTTGGACTTCAGCATCAAGAGTTTGAATTTGTTCAAGCAACATCTGAATAATATCCTTCTGCTCTGCGTCGAGGGAGTTAATGAAGAGAGATGAGCCAAAAGAATCTCGATCAGCAATAACAAAAGCAGTATCAAAGATATCCAGATCAAGCAGGTACTTGAACATTTCAGCATTTTTTTCCTGGACATAGTACATCAGAAGAGTTAAACCTGCAGAATTTCTACTTCTTACCACTGAAATCCAGTCAGTAGTAGTAGCCTTCAATTCTTGAATGACAGATTTGGTGTGATGCGCGTCTCCTTTGACCGACTGCCAGAGATGGCCATTGGCACTTGAGAGAGAAATGATTTTTGAATTGGGGGTATCCAAATGATATAAGACAGCTTCCAATGTAGATAAAGCATAGCCTAGCTGTCCAAGGTTGACATCGTCGAAGGAAAATGATTGGATATAGAACAAAATCGAGTTGATGCACAGCATGTTTGATCTAACCACAACCAAAAGCATTGAGCTGAGAAGCACATCAGCACTAATGGTGCTTTGTAGGGCTTTATAACTAAAATCATTCCCAAGCTCGGAGTTATAATGAACTGAGCATTTGGCAACTCTTTGTAAAGCCTCACTCTCCAATGGATCGGGGACAGGCGTTCCGCCACTCAAGATTTGCATAACCATTAATAAAGCTTTTGTTTTGCTTTGCACGCCACGAACATTTCCAATGGAACTGAAAAGCTTCACAGCTTCCGAAACAAGTTCGTCGAGATCAAACAGAGTCGTCATGTTCTTTAGTGGGATTCCAACCTGCTCAACACTAATATCCTTCAATTTCCAGCAATGATCCAAAGTTTTTGTATCTGCCTCTTGACATAGCTCCAAGGTCTTATCCCAAAGAACTTGATGCAGCTGATTTTCAATATGCAATCCAATCATTTTAGCCAAGTCAGTCCCCGAAAGGCCTGTTTCGTTTGCAATTTTGTTGATGGTTGTTGAACCTAGCGCTTGAAATTTGGAAATGGCATCGTCGATTGTGTCGTTATACAGCTTTATCAGGTCGTCCTTTGTTGTAATATGCTCACAGTAGAAATTGTTCACCAGCAACATAAATTCGTAGTCTAGCTGGGACAGATCCTGTCCATAGACCACAGGAAGAAGCTTGAAATCACGCAGCTTATAAATATCGATCTTAATTTTCTCTAAATTGAGCCCAATAGCTTCGGGAACCTCCAAAATTCTTCCATCGAATAAAGGCTTTCGAATGTCAACTCCGGGCCGTTCAATGAGATCATGATAAACAGGGGTTCCTGTCAGCGGATAAGACACTTCACAACACAAAAACTGAGCACTATCAGGAAGAAAAGATGCTGAGGGTCGTATAATATATTCAGCAACTATTTGACTCTGGAAAGTAACCTTGAAGCCTTGGCCGGTTTGAATAAAATTCCTGTTGAGAAGGATCTGGCGAGAATTAAAAGTGTTCATAGATCTTGACTTGGTAGTGGGCTTGAAATCATTAGGCACCAGCACGACATGGGAGGCAATATAGTCGTCCTGCTCGAATGCAGTTACAAAGGGCGATTTGGAGTCATTATCGTATGCCCATAGAAGCTTTGCTGAGGGTACTATCAAGACAAATCGACTGGAGTCGCGCATATGAACCCGTAGTTTTCGTAAAATGGGTCCGGGCTCCGGGCACTGAAACAATGCACGGAGCATTGGATTGAGATATTCCATATGACCTAGCGGTTTCGAGCTCATTTTGTATTGCTAGGACGGAGCACCGCGAGTAGCATTATTGCCATACCTCAGATGGTGTATACATGCGCATGTAAAACTTCAAGATTGGGGGAAGTCATCAAAATCAAGGATTAGGGTTGATATCTGCTACATTAGAGTTGCCACTCTAGATGGATGAGAGTTAACACCTCTGATCAGGGTCCAACTCAAGAAAAAGTAAAGTACGAGTTAAAGGATCGATATGAATTATGGTTCACAATCATTTTATTAGACTGCAACTCTTCTTATATATAAGTCCTATTTGAGTGTCGACCGTACGAATTTTAACGAGGAGGGAACTTTTATTCTCCTTTCAATCACGCTAGTAGTACCAACCACCACCATTCGACGAACTGTCCTAGCTATAGATCAAACAACAGAGTCTGATTTTTGTTTTTACATTCTATAGAGGCTGGAGCATCTTTTGTAATCCCATCCACAGTCATTAGAGGAAGCCCATTTGCTGTTGGCGATCCGTCTCAAGCCCACAATGTTAAGTTCAGCCGTATGCGTTACCTAATATGTTACTAATGATATAAAAATATTCTTGTTGAAGATTGGTTTGACATTTTGAAGAACATATCCAAGACTTGATATAGACGAAGCATAACTAGGATGGGCAAAAGACCGACGGCAAAAAAGAATACGAGCAGGTTTGAAACCAAGCACAAAAATGTGGAATCCAACTTTCCAACAACCATGGCGATGTGGGTGCGTATTTCATGAACCATACACATACAAAACTCTCTACTGACAGATTAGGACTTTGACCAATGTGATCCAAAGCGATGTAGCGGCAAGAAACTCAGTAGGCTGGGTTTAATAAAAGAACTTCGAATTGGGCAGAAATTTGCTGGTGTTGTTGTTTCGTAAGTTGAGCCTGAGATGAATGAAACTGAGTCTAATATTCATAGACCTAAAGGTAGCGGGGTTGTGTGCCCAAATGATCGTGAGGTAGTTGAGCAATATGGTGCTGCTGTTGTCGAGTGCTCTTGGGCAAGAGTTGATGAGGTCCCATTTAGTAAAATTGGTGGTAAACACGAGCGTCTCTGTTAGTATTCATTTGATTTACACTATCTCTTCCTTCTCTAACCATTTTTTAGTGCCATACTTGGTTGCTGCGAACCCAGTGAACTATGGAAAACCATGGCGGCTAAACTGCGTTGAAGCGTTGGCAGCTTGCTTTGCAATTGTAGGACATAGAGACTGGGCTGAGGAGGCATTGTCGCATTTCTCATGGGGTCAATCTTTTCTTGACATCAACGAAGAGCTTTTTGACATTTATGAGGAATGTACTGATGCTGACTCAATTCAAGATGCACAAAAGAAATGGCTAGACGATCTTGAGAGAGATGCAGAGGAACGCGCAAGACAAAAAACTGAAGGAGGAGATATGTGGGCAGTTGGAAACAAAGAGCATGGCAAACCTGGTGAACTGCCTCCTTCGGATTCTGAATCTGAATCTGAGGATCAAGTTCCTTCATCCAATTCTTTTGTACAGCCGGGAGACCTTCCGCCATCTGATTCGGAATCTGACGTTGAAGATTTGGCGCCTGCTGGGATTTCTATCGGACGGCTGGAAGTTCGTCCTCCTTTTGAATAGATGAGTCGAGATAGAGTTAGTCCTAATGCTAGAGGTTAGAGGTTAGAGGCTAGAGGGAGGTATCTCAAATTCATGAAAAGTCCTTTATTCGGAGGCTAGATTGAAAGAAAAAAGTAAAAATTATTGAATTAAATAGATGACATGAAACTATTTCGGTGCATACTGAGAACAGTTGCAATTGCAGTCAGGTACTGGGCACACGTTGTGCTTCGAAAACCACCCCTGGGGATGTCCAGCATGCATTCCATGATTGCAGGAAAGACAAAAGGTGAACCACTTATCAGCATTTGAATAACCTTCGCTAGTTTTTAAGATGTCAGTTCTGGCGGGTCCTAGTGCTGCATAGGCTCCGTTGTCAGATGTTGAAGTGACAGGCTTCGGAGCAGTGTAAGAACTTCCTACGCTATTTTCACTTCCAAGCAAGGCAGATTTTTTCCTTGGAAATGACGAACCAAGGGGTAATAAGCAAATAGCACATCGAGGTAGTGGATGGTTGCAAGAAGAACATCGTATACTAGATTCTGTACTTTGAACCTTAATTTGATTTGACTTCCTCGTCGGAACATCCTTCTGTGGAAGTTGAGACCCATTTCCAATGACCTTCTTACAATGGTTGCATCGCAAGTAAACTTGTCTTGGAACAATTTTGGCAGTTATTTGACCTTGACTGTTCCTGGAGTATTTTGACCGAGCCACATCAAACATGGCCCTTTGGCTGAAGAGTTTCCAGCTATTCAGTAAATTTCGATAGCATTCTACCCAGTGAGTGGTTCTCTCATCTTCAAAATACTTTGGCGCACCATATGAAATGATGAGCGATGCGGTTTGTACATCGCAAGTCTTGTCAACGTAAGACTGGAGAAGATCTACTGCGCGAGGAGTGATTCCGGTAAGAATAACACCGTCCAGCTCACCATGAGAAATAACATTTGCGGACAACCGATTAAGATATTGGGAAAGCTCGTCATCTCTAAGAAATCGAAGCGCAATGCCAAGTCGTTCATGCAATGGAAGTGTGCTTTCATCCAAAACATCAAACCACTCTCCGTCAGCAATAAAGGCAAATACAGCACGCATGTATGGGTTATCCAGTTCAGATGCCATTTTTCGGCACAGCTCTCTCCAAGGACTATTACCGGGAGTGTCTTTGTAGGCCAGATATCCTGCAACAGCAGTTGACATTATTCGAAGACGTTCATTTTTTGAGCTTGCAAGAGCCTGTACAGCGCGGCCAACATCGCCATGAAAAACTGCCCATCCAGCAGCCTTCTCATATTCACCTTCTAGTTCCAACTCGCAAAGCTTTTCCTCAAGTTGAGAGAATTCAAAGTTCCAGCCAGCAACTCGCAGACATAGTTGCCGCAGTGCCCGCCTCGTTTTGTCTCGAGAAATATACTCAGTGAAAATGGTACGCTTTGACCCTTCAAGAATTTTTTCAATCAGGTTGATGTAGTCTTGTTCTGTGATCTTTGTTTGAGCCCGGCGTTGATTAATGAACCATGAATATCCTTCCCAAATTCCCAAAACACCTTCATATGACAGGTCAAGAGGGCCAGCCATCATTGAACCTTTTGCGGCAGATCTTCCAGCTAATTGCAACCACCTCCAGGTGTAACGAAGATGATCAATTTTAGGATGACTGTCGATGGTATTAAGAATAGTAATATTCCATTCACAATCCATTCCATAGCCTTTTAATGCCAATCTGCGAATCGTTGCTGAAATGTCCTGAGAGAGTAATGCAGAAGGGTCGACGAGGCCTTCACCAACACCCAAGTCGTACTCGACCTCATCATCGCCAGTAACCGAGGTTTGCTGGGTGATCTCAGAAAGCCGCCTTTCAAGTTCATGTGTAGGTGCAAAGACTTTTTCGGGCCGTGGCCCTATGAAGCTGATACTATCAGGATCAACAGTTGCAACGGAATTAAAGGGGTCAAACTTCACAGCTGTTGGACTTTCAAGAGATCTTAATCGGAAAACCTGCCCGGACTGCTTGATACAAATAAAGTTGACTGTCAGGGGACTTTCCATATCAAAGACATAATCAAAAGACACAATTCTGTCTACATCTTTTGTCGTATGTGTCACTGAAGATACAAACAAATACTCTGGTTTCACGGCATAAGGATGCCTTGCGAAAGAATCAAACTGTGTGTAACGGTCGGATCGATTGTTTGCTTCAACTGGTTCTTTGTGAGGTGGAACAAATCCATTTTGCCATCGTTTGATAGCTGGTTCAGTACCATCCTTTGTCATAACTTCTCCCAGCAATGCAAACTCTCCTCTACGAGTGGAGGATAGTCGAAAACATGGGAAGGCGTTCTTACCGCGCGTAATGTCACCAGCGGGGTTCAGCACTAGTAAAGGCTCACCACTTCTCATTAACCTCCGATCCCAGAAGGAGACCGTGCCATCTTCTGCGTGTGAAGAAAAGTAATGATGGTTGAATGGGTCGACGCGAATTCCGTGAACACATTTTGTAGCAAGTTGCATAGAAGATGACTGTGATCTTAAATCGAATTCTCGAAGAAATTTATAACTGCCACAAAGAAGGGAAAACGGGATCTCTGGCAAAAATGCAAGCGAAGATATGACATCACTGGGAAGAAAGGCGTATGTTGGAGTTCTCAATGTATCCTTATCGCCTTGCGAAGCACGGTCAATGTTCCAGATTTGCAAACAATTGTCGTTTCTTACTTTATCCAAACCGACAGCAAGAAGTCCATTTGAACTAAAAGAGACAGTATTGCAGGGCCGTGATTGTTTTGGTCGAAGCTTGATTTGTGTTTTTGCCTCGTCTCGGATGTTGAATAGTAAAGAGGAACCAGAAAGTAAGCCAGTACACACAAGCCCATTCTCAGAAGACGAGTAATTGTAACATTGAATTGAATCTAATTCAGGGCGCGTAACTATTTTCTTGAGGCTGTATTCATGATTCTAGAATGTCAATTTTGGCGATAACAAAATGATGTGCATTTCATACTTGGTAATCTGATTCATACAGAATCAATTCATCACGGCCAGGCGGAACCGCTAAAAATGTCTGCACAGTTCCCTTATTCCATTCATGGGGATGGAGAATGCTGGCTGTCATTTGTCTGAAGGTTGAGGGATAATACTACAAGTACTCGTTGTGCTGATTTACGAGGTTACAGTGTCCCAACTTCATGTGTGGAAAAAATGAAGGGTAACTGAGAAAAAAAAAGTGTGAAGAGTGAACCTCGACTCGACCACTTTAATACGAGCACCAGTATTAAATAACTTCATGTACAACATCACACGCCCTATTCTTAGAAGGAGGATTTGCACATCTGCAAGGCTCCTGTCTGAAGAACGACCGGACGTTTCATGGGACTTTCTTTCTGAACCAGAGAAACCCAAGGATCCAGTTGATCTAAAAGAACTAAAACTAAAAACTGAGCTCGATGATCTATATGCCACTCCAGCTAACCAGGCTCTTGCGAATCCCCGAGTGTCTAAGGATAAAGTCCATTTTGTTGTCAAACCTCAGTCGTCTCCCGGTATCTCAGGCCAGGACTTAGAAGACGTATTTCGGCCTCGGCGAAGAATGTCAGGCACCTCAGGAGTCGCTGGAGTTACAGCTACACAGAAAGAAAGAGAAATTTTTTCTAAGATCTTTGA
The DNA here is from genome assembly GCA_030556585.1 of Geotrichum carabidarum. Taxonomy (NCBI): domain Eukaryota; kingdom Fungi; phylum Ascomycota; class Dipodascomycetes; order Dipodascales; family Dipodascaceae; genus Geotrichum; species Geotrichum carabidarum. The sequence continues at coordinate 33,191 of JAKTUH010000132.1, forward strand.
TACTATTTTAAGTCGGTCTGCATCAGATGCTAGCCGGTCACCACAGAACAAAACAGGACTGTCTTCAAACATGCAAGCTTTGTTTGAAAAGACACTCGGTAACACGGCAGAATCTACCGAACAAACTACTCAGCATGTCGAGCTTGGAATGACGACTGAAGACGTTCGAAAATATCCTCTATCAATGCCTTCACTACTTATGTCGCAAAGAAGCAGAAAAGAAATTAAATCACAGGGCTTTGAGTTCAACAATGCTATGAAGAAAAAGCTAGAGCCGATTTTTCAGCACATGGACGACATGGAGACGGATATCCAGTTAGCAGAGTACTACGTTGAAAAAATTGTAAAGAGGTACAAGGCAGATGCTGCAAGCAACAAAAAACCGCTGACTTCTATCACCAAACTTGAAGATTTGGACTCGCTAGTTGTTGATCCAGAGTCACCTCCTGTAATATCTGGTTTCCTCCCGCTGTTGCTCGGCACAGCTATTCGAACTATGATGGTTAATTTCAACTCTTCGGATCAAGCTCTGATGTTGTTTGAAATCTCTAAGCAGCAGGGGATTGATTTCTATGTTTCGTCATGCAACTGTGATGTGTACAATGAAGTGCTGCGCATCAAATGGAACGCATTCAAGGATCTGTACATGATGGAATCATTGATTTCGGAAATGGACATTAATGGATTGAAAGCGAACACCGTCACATCAGAGATTTTGAGCTCAGTCGCTCGTTATGCTATCGACTTGAAGCAGGGCTCTCTCGATGCAAAGCACGTTCCTCTATGGAGCCAAGAGGATGAGGAGCGGCTTACCAACCTGAACCAATATCGATTACGAGTACTAGAAGCTCTGGTACGAGAAGATAATGCTAGCCAAGGAGATCTTTTAACGAGGCTCATCAACATTTAGATCTGTGATGTTTTTATTGTATATAGTTATTTTTCAGTTCCCTGCGGACTTGTGGGTGCATGAGTCCCAAATAATTTTTCCATTTCTCGGTAAACGACTTTTTACTATTTTCTAAATCCCCACCCATCCATGCTCTTCACTTCTTAATCTCAATCTCATGCTACGTTCATTTATTCTCTCGAGCTGATACAACCACGAAAGAATCATGACCCAGAAATTTGAGCCCGGTTTACTTATCACTGCTTGTAAAGATGCGTCATTGCTGGTAGACAGGTACCTTGAACCTGCAAGCGATGACTCCCAAGTCAGAGTTCAAGGGCGACAAATGGTGATGGAGTCCTTGACCGTGATTCAACAAGCGTTGGATGAATTCAAGTATGAATCAGTACTACTGAAATAATATATACTAACAAAGCAGGTTTGAGGAACTAGCGCTGTCATTCAACGGAGGCAAGGATTGTCTTGCGCTCTTGATTCTCCTCATGGCTGGCATTTATCGAAAATGGCAAATAGATCCATCATTTCTGAGTCGGCCGTTCATCTCATGTATATATGTTCAAAGCAAGAACGCTTTTCCAGAGGTGGATATGTTTGTGGACAACTGTATTCAACGGTATCAGCTTGATACCACCACAATCTCGATGGGCATGAAGGAAGCGCTGGCAAATTTCCTTTCGACTCATGATTCTGTCAAAGCCATCTTTGTTGGTATTCGGAGAACCGACCCCTACGGTTCAGACCTCAATTTTTTCCAGAGGACAGACCATGGATGGCCAGACTTCATTAGAATCCATCCAGTAATTGACTGGCATTTAATACACATCTGGGATGTAAGTTCTATTCGATCTGTTCCAATTACTGCTGACCATTTAGTTCCTGAGATCCCTTCAAATCCCGTACTGCTCGCTATATGACCAGGGTTATACTTCACTGGGTGGTACGGACAATACTATAAGAAATCCTGCATTGGAAGTAGATGGCAGGTACCTGCCTGCCTACAAACTTACGGATGATCACAAAGAACGTCTAGGAAGAAAGTAAATCCCAATATTTAATTATAATTCATCATCTACCAACCGCTTCCGTTTCCTTGCAGAAGATAAATGGTACTTGACTTGATAATCGTAAGTCTCATCTTCTGGGACTTTTGGATCAGGCTCAGACGGCTTTTGAGATCTTGACTTCTCCGGAATATTCAGTAACTCGGGTAAAAACTCGCTGAATTCACTCTTTTCGGCAAGCTGCACCTTTCGGATCATTAAATCAGCCACAGTGCGGAACTTGGTAGCCTTTTGAACGTAGTATTGAGAGTTGTGAGACTGCAATAGGTTGAGAAGATCGTTTTTGAAATCCAAAATAGATGGATACTCAAGGTTCTGAAGTTTTCTCGTAATGGCAGAGGCTTCTGGGTTATTTGACATCGACAGATCCTTACTGTTTCGACTGATAGCCAGTACCTGATCTCTGGCAAGTATAGTATCCCAAATGAACTGAAGGGAAGACATGAAAGGAAGCACAGTGTTGCTAATAATTTCTTCCTTGCTGCGTGAGATTGCAAGCTTACTGAGTTCAACTTCGCGCCCTTTCTCTGCTATACTTTTCAGATTTTCAAGAGACCAATGAAGCACTTTGAGACCCTGGATCTTTAGCTTGGCCGCAGAGTAATCAATGTCCACATCAATATCAGTAGAAGCGTTCTGGAGTCGCTTAAGTAAGTATGCACCTTTTTTACTCTCGCGCTTGAGAGCCCAATATCTGGCTGTCTCATTGACAAAATCGTCACATTCTTGAATCTTGAATTCTTGTAGCGCATTTTTGACCCTCACTGCAATTGAACCTGGAATAGCTGGTATTCCACCCTTTGTTTTCCATGGTTGTTGAACCCCAGTGGCAGTTTTGCATTTATCTAAAATGACATGATCTACCTTGTTGCGATAGTACTCCTTCGCACTTCGCAATGTTTCACGCACATCAGCCTTGGGCTTGTGATCAGGTGGTGAGTGCTTGTCACAATATGAAACCACAGTTGACTGATCGAGTAATGCACCTTGGATTCCAGTGCACATCTTCATAAATAGTCTTGCCTTCCGCCCACAAGTTGCGTGGTATGCTTGGGGGCATTTTTTACTGGAGCACTGGATACATGCTCCCATGCGCTTTTTGCATATGTAGCAAACCAATTTCCACCGGTTCTTGTCGATTCTGTCAATTCCGGTTACTGGCTCGATGAAAATGGGATCGGATATGCGCGTTTCTGGTATCCACAGCGAGCAAACCAAATGTGCCCACTCTCCTGTGTTGGTTCGCTTGAAAGCCCCCGACTTGTTTGGACAAAATAAGCAGTCCATCAGCCTTTTTCGAGATTCCTGACAAGCGCGACAGAGCCATTGGCCTTCTGGAATAAAAGGGACGCCATAACAATCCTGATGCACTCCAATATCGCAGCCATCACAAAACACAATGACGTTGTTGTTATCACACTCTCCATCGTCACATATCACGCACTTCTGATCCTCTGAATCTGGAATCTCGTCCGTGACTTTCAGTTTTTTACGCGGTGGCATGCGTTGCTCTAGTGAAAACCAAGCGATTTCAAGTAAAGTCATAGTCGCTTCAAAGGCTTCGCGCGAAACTGACCTCAGTTTCCGTACTTTGGAACTGGTTCTTTTCTTGTTGAGAGCGCGAAGATACTCGAAATCGCATTTGTCCATATCGTACTCAACCCGCACAACCGGATTGAAACCATGGAAAATTGCGTTATTGGAAGTCCCCTCATCTAGTAGCTCGTCGTCGTGAGAGATAAATCTGTTGTAGTTTTCTCCACAGCTGGTTTCATTTTGTGGGTTGTATCCTATCTGGAGTAAATAAGGGTTTGACGCGTCAAATGATGAAGCTGATTTCGCAGCAATGCGAAATGTGGGCACTTGGGAAGGCTTAAAACTAACGTCCAAATCACCAACTGGAAACTTACACACATTAAAGGCTGTGTCCAGTTGAGAAGTGGCGGAGGTTTCAATTAATGGTAACTCATCATAGATACTGAGCTCGGGGTGTAGTTCGGTCAAAGGACGCTCTTCTCTGTATGCATTAGCATCGGGCTCTTGATGAAGCGTCGAGCTTTGTGCTGACGGTCGACGTAACCGTCGAAACCCTTGTCTGCGATTTGACATGAAATCATATACAGTGAGGTTAATGAAATATCAACCACGATATGAGATTCTTGTGAGGATGGGGCGAGGCTAACAAAAATAACGGGTTAGGGTATGTGCTACTATGGGCATTTGGAACCATTGCAATATTTCCAAACTTCAAAACCAGAACAATTTCAGGTTTGCCATCTGCCGATTATGGATTATCAGAATCGTGTAGGCTCAAAGAAAGGAGGTAAGTTATTAATTTGATATTCTAGCTTGATTTTCATTAACATCCTTAGGTGGTGGCCTCGCTGGCTCCAGCGAAACAAATGCAAATAGACGTGAACGCCTTCGGCAGCTCGCTCTAGAGACTATCAATATCGACAAAGATCCTTACATTTTTAAAAACCACCTGGGCTTTTTCGAATGCAAGCTATGTCTTACATCTCATGTTACTGATGGGTCCTATTTATCGCATACTCAAGGTCGCAAGCACCAAATGAACCTAGCGCGACGTGAAGCACAAGAAAGAGAAAACCGTCGTGGAGAAGTTGATCTGAGCAGTACAGGCGCGAATGCGATTCAAATCAAAAAGAATTTAGTGAAGATTGGTCGACCTGGTTATAGAATAACCAAAATCCGAGATCCTGTTTCGAAGCAGAATGGATTACTATTCCAACTTGAATATCCAGAAATCGGCCTTGATGTGGTGCCCAGATATAGATTTATGAGCGCCTTTGAACAAAAGGTGGATCTTCCTCACGACAGACGGTTTCAATATCTCTTAATATCTGCTGAACCATACGAAACTTGTGGATTCAAGTTAGATGCCAAAGAGATTGATCAACGGCCTGGAAAGTTTTGGACATATTTTGACCAGGACACAAAAGAGTACTTCCTACAGCTTTTTTTCAAAAATGAGCGACGCCCAGGAGACCTGCCAGTGGCTCCAAAATAATGAATTATTTATTTTCTGGTTAACAATTATAATTGCAATGGAATTTCAAGCTTAAGCTTAAGCTTAGGAAAACGCGCGCATACGTATAATAAAAAGCAAGTTCATAGATGTCGACCTCTTCATATAATATATATATATATATCCATGGCAGACATCCGTAGGTGAATTTCTTTTTCCAGTATGCTATAGAAATGATCCGCGTATACATCTCATCACAAATCGATATATACATATGTATAGGCACTCGAGGCTATGTATATATATGTGTAACTGCAAGAAAAAACTCAACACGGCGGCTTTGCTAACTACGGCGTGCTGTTTAATGTGACAATGAAGTAGAGCACTAGCGGCCAACTCTCAGATATTGATCACAGTGAGTATCTTGATAACCCGCTTTTTCTTCCTGAGCCCCCTATAATGATGCTTTTTTGAGATCTCGAGCGTGTAGCTAGCATATGTTAGTGTACAATTGAAAGCTAGCAGGGTTGGTGGATCATGAAACCTAAACCTATGTTGATTATTAATATATACGTACAAAAATGCCTCACTGAATCCAGGAAAGAAAAGACCAAAATGAAAAAAAATTTGCTGCTGCTGAACAAGTTTCCTGTGTAAGAAAAGTCTTAGGCACATCATGATGGATCGGTTAGAGATATAGATTGATAAGATCAAGCATTCTATTTGACCAATCGGAATCGTGTGATTGATCAAAATTTGACAGGCCAACTGGCGGTCTATATATCGATTAACCCTTAGTCAAGCGGCGAATCTACAGGACAGTTTGAGAACTACTCAGCTTTAGGTAAAGATGGTTTATGAAGATTGACAAACTCTTTGCTGAAAACTTCTTCACCTCGGGAAGATCCAAGAGATTTATCAAGCGCCATGGGTTCATTTCAAATTTCTTGAGGACAATCACTTCAGAATCCTGGATTAAATTTTGAACATGAAGACTGCTCAACGCGTGACAGCATAGAATTATTTCAGAAACTTTTACGCGTCTGGATTTTTTTTATATCTTTGCTTCAATGACAAACGACTGTGATTTCCTCTGCTCCTCCTGCAAACTTAAGAATCGGCCAATAATATTAGATCTTTTAAAATATTTCATGAAGCAGGGAATCTAGAGACGCGTCAACGCGGGCAAGAGTTGAATCGCGATTATTCAAGTTCATGCCGCGAGATCTCAGGCATTAGATAGGGTGAGTCCTTGCTCAAGTAAAAAGGTGGAAAGAGGATTTACTTTTCATTTATTGCGAACCCAAATATTGCTGAATTGTACTGCTCACGAGGAGAAATTGTGGGCCTCGAATACTGACTTGAACTTTAGTAAAGGCAAGATTTTGATAGGCGGCTGGAGACTCATAGAATTCATTGCTCACCGACCACCTCGCCACTTTAATCAATCTACTATTTTGATAGCGTTTTCTCAATAGACCTGCAAATTCAGGTGAAGTCAAATGGCTTCACTTGTTCATATTATTCAATATTATTCACTTATTTAAAAAAAAAAAAACTCTTACATTCAAATGCCATCAGCCCGCAATGGCATTTCCATGTCTCTCTTAATTTAGTAGAGCTACTGACGCTCATCACTGTCAAAGATGGCGTTACCAGAAACAGGAGGTCTAACAAAAATAGCTTTGTTAGATACTGGATTTCCGTCAGAGAAGATAGCGTTGTGAGAAACTGGGGAATCAGAAAAGATGGCATTTGCAGAAGCTGAATTATCTCTAGCAAAGATAGCACTGCCAGAGACAGGGCCATCAGCGAGAATAGCGTTTGCAGCAACTGGCCGTTCACCTCTAGCAAGGATGGTGTTGCCTGAGACAGGGGCACCCGCAAGCATGACATAGGCAGCTACAGGAGTATCTTGACCTCCGAGAAGGGCGCTAGCGGAGACTGGGACATTACCTCTAGCAAATACAGCGTTAGCAGACACAGGGCGATCAGCAAAAAGGGCTCTGGCAAAAACTGGGTTACCACCTTTAGACAAGATGGCCTTTGCAGAGACTGGTAAATCAGCAATAACGCGATTGTTGGAAACAGGAGTATCTGCGCTACCAAAGAGAGCATTACCAGAGACAGGAGCGTTATCTCGAGCAAAAATCGCGTTATTCGAGACTGGGTCATTAGCACCAAATATGACATTGGCATTACTAGCGACAGGTTGCTTTCCACTTTCCAGGATGACGCTATCAGAAGCAGGACTATTTCTTCTCGCAAGGATTGCGTTATTAGAGACGGGAGCATTATCACCAAAGATTGCTCTATCACGAACAGGGCCATCATCTAAAATGGTATTGACAGCAACTGGCTTTTCATCCCTAGCAAAGATGGCATTGGCAGCGACAGGCGCATCACCCAAGATCGCATTTGGAGTGACAGGAGCATCCTGATTTCCAAAGAGAGCATTACCAGAGACAGGAGCGTCACCTTTGGCAAAAATTGCATTATTAGAGACAGGAGCTTCATCACCAAAAATGGCTTTATTAGCAACCGGCTCATAATCTCTAGCAAAGATAGCATTTCCGGAGACAGGAGAATCACCTTTGGCAAAAAGTGCACTACCAGAGACAGGATCATTTTCACCAAAGATGGCATTGGCAGCAACAGGAGATTCCACATTTTTGAAGATAGCATTCTCAGAAACAGGAGGAGCATTTCCAAGAATGGCGTTGTTAGAGACAGGAGCGTCATCACCAAAAATGGCTTTATTAGCAACTGGCTGATAATCTCTAGCAAAGATGGCACTTTCGGAGACAGGAGAATCACCTTTGGCAAAAATTGCGTTATTAGAGACAGGAGCTTCATCACCAAAAATGGCTTTATTAGCAACCGGCTCATAATCTCTAGCAACGATAGCATTTACGGAGACAGGAGAATCACCTTTGGCAAAAAGTGCACTACCAGAGACAGGATCATTTTCACCAAAGATGGCATTGGCAGCAACAGGAGATTCCACATTTTTGAAGATAGCATTCTCAGAAACAGGAGGAGCATTTCCAAAGATTGCGTTATTAGAGACTGGCTCATTGTCTCTCGCTAAGATGGCGTTTGCGGAGACAGGCTTATTTTCCTCAGTAAAGATTGCGTTTGCAGAGACCGGAGATTCAGCAAAAAGGGCTTTATCGGATACGGGCTTATAGTCCCTGGCAAAGATGGCGTTTTGAGAGACAGAAACATCAGCATTGGAGGAGACAGGCTGGTTAGCTCTAGCGAAGATGGCATTGCCAGAGACTGGGGCGTTTCCATCAGCGAGAATTGCATTACCAGAAACTGGAGAAACAGGAATTGCTGGAGAAATAGAATTTTTCAAATCCCTAGAATCCAAAGCTACTGGGGATTTGTAAAACAAGGGTAGAGCACTACCCAGTGCAGTTGTAGAGCAAAGCGCCGCACAGAGTTTCATTGTATTGTCAGGATTCTAAAATCTGCGATTAGATTTTGCAAAATATGATGCATTCTTCCGCTCAGCATACTTACACTATTGAGAGGCTTGAAAACTTGATAGTGAGGAAAGGTAAAGTTGAATTGTTCAGGGAGTTGTGTGATTTCAAGAAATGGAGTTTGTATTGTTGAAGAGATAGTATTTAACAGAAGATTGAACAGGTATTTATATTTTTTTTTGATGAGTTCTAATGGCTCATGTCAAATCAAGCACTACCTACCCTATATCGGCTCTAAAGGCAATTTCATCTAGGACTAGATGTAAGCTAGCTAGTGTGAGTGCAAGTAAACTTAAAGTTTATGCTTGAGTGATTTAAGGTATTAATCATGCAACCTTAATACGAAGCATATCAAGATGCTTATGAGTAGTAAAAGAGAGAATCTTAAGAAAAGCAAATAGAAGAGCTCTTACATCAAGGCTGAGCTTTAATGTTTATTAATTGCCAAGAGCGGAATTAAATTTTTATTGGAAAACTGCTGCTTCACATTAATTATTAAGAAATTCCCCAGGTGGGTTTGTTGACTCTATAAATCTGGTCTGGGCTGTATGTGAGCATAGAAAACAGTGAGAGTTTTTCATAAGAATCTACATCATCAGAATAACCTCGGAATTTAAGGAATTATCTTATTGAGTCGCGATAAATAAGCATAGAATTATCTGGGAGATGCTGAGCAAACTCCACACTAATGATTGTAGCCAATCTTAATTTTCAATCGAAGAAAAATGCAGACGCAGGGACTTGAATTGACTCAATTGATTTTCTTGGCCTTTTGCCAAAAGTCTCATCCCATGAGGTGTTTGAATTTGGATCACAAAGAGGCTAAATTACGACTAGGTTGCATGCAGCAAAAAAGCAAAAATTAAGGTTCTAGCAGATGAACTAAAGTGCACACTAGCACACAATGATTAGATGGCTGAATAGTAATCCATAATTATTTTCAGTGCCTAGGATGGAGGGTGCAAGAGGTAAAATGCTCAATTATGAGGAAAAAATAAGGTACCCTTGATCTGCCAAGTAAATTACATGAAGAACCCCACATAATTATTGAAAATCGTGGGCACTTCTTTAAACCTTACCAATATGGTTCCATGCATTTAGCTTAGCAATGTATCGAGCGGTTGTAAGCTTACGACGTATACTCAAAGATATATATATCATGCCATTCAACCTCATAATTCACGCAAAATGTTGCAGCACTTCATAATACTAGATTAGGCGCAACTTACGGTTAGAAAAGACTTGAAGTTCATGGAGCACTGCCTACATTGACCACATTTTGATTTTATCCAGGATTGAAATCTTTAGAGATTTCGGTGACCAAAGCTTCTCAAAACTGCTTGGAGAGAAATTTTAGGTTGAAAAAAGAGTTTCAGGTATGGAACGTTAAATCATCAATAAAGTTCAGCACGGTTATAACTGCCTTTATATGCCTCACCCTACACACATTCGCCAGCCAAAAGATCGAACTTTTTCATCCACATAATGTCATTCTGTCCATTGGCTTTTCTTTCACCATTCTTGGATCTATAAACCAATTTTCCATTTACTCCAAGATTGAATGAATCCACGACCCCTAATAAACTTCAATTCCGTGGTCCAACTTTTCAGCATACTCAACTGATTAGTGATGCATCCTGACTCATTCAAATCACCAACAATTGGTCTAGCTGCTTGACATATGAGATGAAATAACTTGCAAAATTAATGATAAAACAAGAAAAAAAGATTTTTTATTTATTTAGGTGGCATCATATTTAGATGTACAGAAAGGTGATATTTCAAAGCAAATGGTTCTTCAAGTCGTGTATATTCTTCAACATGGATGGATATCAATAGTCATTGGACCGACCTCTCGAGTAAGGGATCATAGCAATTGTTTTTACATCTCTGTATCTTCTTTTTTACTTATTAATAACAGATGGATAAGTAATAGCACTTGACTGTCTTGGTATGTGAGTTGTGCTACGGAAAAAGAAAAAAAATTGAATTTATGCGTTTGATACTAAAGGAAGAAAAAATTAACAAACAACAGTTCAATTAAATATCAGCACAAAGTGGCATCAGAATTTGAAGGATGTTTGTGATTGAAGGCAAAACTTGGGCTTCGAGTAGTTGACTGCAATTTGGACTTATTTTCAGCTCCATCAGTGACTCTTCCACATTGAATGTTACCGAAGGTTAGACTCATAGTGGCCTTAGAAAGAAGCAGGTAGAAAAATCAACTTGTTAAAAATACGTGTATTAATCAATGGATAAAACAATATCATCGAACTGAATTATATCAATTGCTCTACTCAATGGAGTATCGAGTAACCTTAAATCAACCATTCCTTGGGTAAGCGTTTAATGGCTGCCATTCTAATGAGCATTTTATTCTAACTTTAAGAAACAAGAGCGTACCTTGACCTTATTTTAATTCCTTCTATACGCCAACTGGATGGGTTTGTTATTATTGAGCATCATAGTATGTAATGTGGCTATTTGGCCCCATTACTCCCTTTGATAATACTGACTGATCTGGACAATTCAAACTTACATTGAATAAACCAATTATTACTTTATCCAAAAAAAAAATTTCCTGTTTGACCTTTTGATGTTAAAATATTTTCCTACTTTTTCGATTGACGTATCTGAGGTTGGAAGTTACGAGAACTGACTATATGAATCTCAAATCATGCTGTCTTTCTTTTTTACATGTTACAATCCTGAAGCACCCGATCTAGCAAGAATATTTTTATAAATTACTCAATTTTTAAAAGCGATTTTTTTTAAACTATCTAGCAGCGACCTTTTTCTTGCTGGAAACATGATAAATTGCTAACCAAGCTCAAGACAGTCTTAAGCTTCAAAGCTGACGGAACCTCATACAAACAAGATGATTAAAAGATAAAGAGGATTGTAATGCAAAATTAGAAAAAGGATTAATAATATCTTTTTTTAAAAAAGATTGTTATGATAGTAGCTTTTGTGAAATCAGCTTAAGCATCAATACTGTGACTATCAAAATAAGATGCTTTAAGTTGGGTGTTCTCGGCCATTCTGAGATAGACAATAAAGGTATAGTCTCAGTTCAATAATTTCTGATACCCTCAGATCTCTATTTTGAAAGTAAGACTTTTTAACCAATTCTATTGCTAAACCAAGCTTTTTGAGATTATAACAAAGGCACCACATTTTATCGTGCGTAATGTCATTCTCAACTTGTGATCCAAACGCGCGCCGCCCAAAAGAGTTCTTACAAGTTACACTTTGAATTCTAATGAATCTGGAACTGGAAAATATTGCTTAAATATGCATGTCATACTTGATTGCTCGCGTGGTTTGACATAAAGCCCAAGTTACTTAAAGTGAAGATTTGATATGTTCCGTTCAATGCTCCGTTTAGTGATGACGTATTGGAATGTGTTGAAATTTTCAGCTTGAAAGTTTGTTTCTTAAATCTAGGTAGTAAGCTGTACCATAGTAGTCAATTAATGCTGATGATTTGACAATTAGTTCAGTAGTTGTTCATTTGTTTATCCGACTGAGTGTTGCACCTCAATTTTCATGATCATTCAACTTGAAAAAAGTGTCACTCAATATAATGAACTAACATGACTTAGCAGCTTTGCATTCTACTTTAATTATTCAACCTGTGAGAGTTGATTAGGAATATCCTTGAGTTTTGCCATTTGAATTCTGTCTTGACCTTGATTTACATGATTGATAAATTCTTAAATATCAGTTTCAACAACTTCACATTAAATTCACACATTAACAGATTGACTGAATAAGAATTGATATGAAGTTGTGGTGTTAATTAAAAAAGAACAATTTCAGGCTGGTTAACTTGATGAAAGCAATCCAATTTGCTATGAGTCCATGAGTTATTTGCTTCAATAGAAAAGTACGATTAACGAAACAAGTTTATTGTTTTACGCAAAAAGATCTAGCAAGTTAAGTCAAGAGCCTTATTTGCAGTGAGGCAGAATGTGAACTGTATAGAGTGACAAAACATGGTAATTAGTGAGCTGCAAAGGAAGCTTTTAACAAATTCAAGCAGTTTTCTGAATTCTAGAGATGGGGCAACTGTGGAAAAATATAAAATAATGAAATATAACTCGTCAAGTGTAGTTACTCTTATAACTGCTATTTGATAATCAATTTTCTGATTTTCCAAGTTAAGCAAAAGTATACTTCAACATGGATAAGCCAGCAGTTTTACTGATGCCTTGAAATTCAATCTCTTGTTAGTGTAGATAAATTGATTGCTTGAAAACCAAGAGATTTTACTGGCACGAGTAGAGCATAATGCATGATATTCTGAGTATTAAACTATCATTTTTCTTGAATTTTATAACTCATGTGGCTTAGGGGCAAGAAAGGCTTTAGATGATGTTGTTATTTAAAGACAATATTAGAACGATGTCTAAAGACTTGATGATCAATCGAAATAAAAAAAAACTTATTCTTGATGCGTAAGACTAGAAGGAATTTTCTCCAATTGATTACAAAACCAAGTTGAAACATAATTGCAAAGTATTTCAGATCATTTAAGTTGATTTTGAAGAGTCAGTTGATATGAAGGATGCGTTGTAGAGTTGAGTGTAGGGATTTTGGGCAATGTGGACAAAATGAGATTGTCGAAATGGGGTATAACCTTTGAATCCTTTACTAGCTCGCTACAAGATTATCAAGGACAAGGAGTCAGGCTAAAGATGAGAAACTTTTCATTTCTCACATTTTCTGAAGAGATTTGATTACTGCAATTGTGTGGAAATCAGGGAGAATGTATACGACCATCTAGCTACTCAAAATAGTTTTCTGGTTGTGTCTCTGAAAATTTCTGCTGTGAGAACTCTGGTTATGATGTGGAAGCATTGCTGAAGCTTAGGAAGGCTATGCGAGGAAACAGATTTTCAGCTCAGAAATCCAAAAAGTAAAATTTACAGAGAGTTAAGTACATACCTATTTGTCTTAATTTCACAGAAACACATGTACCATGGTCTCCTCCTTTCAGAGATGCGGTCTTCAAAGAGCTAGAATTAAAAAATAAGTCTATTATTGACTGCCTCTGTGGCCAAATTGAAAGCTGAGGGCAGGTATTGTAGTAATATCATGAAACTCAACCAAATGATAATTGGAAAATGAAACGAGCAGAAAAATTATGTATTGATTCCTCGATGGCTCAGCTTTTTTACAACCCACCGCTACACTGTAAAAAGATTATGCTTAGGGCTCATGAAATTCTTATCAAGTGAGAGCAAGAGATCCAATTACATATAAAGCTCTTAAAGATTACGGGGAAGAGTTCTTGAAATTTGCATCAATAACTGTAAATAAAAACAGGTAGTAACGCCATATCACCCTTTGCAGATTACTCGTCTACCTATATGGATTCATGAATTTCTTTGAATTGAACCATTGTCGGTGCTATCAAAAATTGTGTTGTAATCAAACAGATGGAAAGAAGCATTAAATAAACAGTGTTCAGAACGCGCCATCCAAAGTCTAAAGGTCGCGACTTATTGATATTTTCCAAACAATAAATGGTAAATGTTGAAGTTGACGAGGGTAGGCAATTTACTTTTGCAAATAAAGACTTGCTGTTAAATGTTCCCTAGCCATTTGAAAGGAAAATGGCAAACACAGTGTCAACTAATCTGGCGTACTCTGAAGTTACAGTTTGACATTTCATTCATAGGTCTAAAATAAATATTCAGAACAAAAGATGTGCTAATCTAGAGCAATTGTTAAAGTTTAATTCTCTGTGGAGGATTGCCGTGAAGGGTGTTGATCGACTTCGCAACAATGGATGTTCAAGAGAAGAAATTTGTACATTGAATTCAACATGAATGAAACATTTTCAACCTCTGCCATAGTCAGATCTATGAATGCTCTTGATAGAAGCAGAGTCAAATTATCTGTATTGCAGTATATAACTAGCAAAAAGACATACCTCAGAGGCGACCTCACGGAAAGTGTTAGAATTAAATCCAGTATAGAAATTATCTAGTTACGTGTTCCTATAGTGTCATGATGTGGGATAGATATAGTCTAGCCTATATACTTTACCCCTTGAACTGATTTTTCTCCAACAAACAGTGCTTGTAGGCAAGGATCCCTTCAAATAACATAAGGAAGCCACACCAACCGTTAACTGCATCTCATTATAATTGTTTCACATCTGGGAATCATATTCTTAGAATTAGTTCATAGGACTATTTCTCGGAGTAGTATGTTATGAATAGCCAAGCCAGTATGTCTGGACTGAATTGTTGTCAGAATACACTAAAAGCCAACCTCCATCTAAAATGTATATTTTTTTTTGAAAAATAGTTGTACGACATTGATGAACTACGTTTAGCCTTATTCCATTACTAAACGACCTCTGGTTTGCTAAGTATCTTGATTGCTCCTAAAACTGAGCCCATCTGCAAACAAAACAATCAGTTATCTGAACCAGAATATTATGAGGAAGTAAGGCAATAAAATGCAGAGCTTGTAGATAACGACAGTTCATTATTGATACAATTATCACGGCCCTAGTTGACAACGATGTTGCTCATCTGAGCTCATCAACAGATGAGCCTGTATGATTCTGCCAAGGGGAAACGCACAACCAACTGCCAGCCAAGTCGAATCTTCACTGGGTAAATTTATCAATGTTTGAGGACTCAAGAGATGAGGGTTGAGAATTTTAATTATTGCTGCAAGATCCCAGGGCTCTAAATATACGGAATCGAACAAGCTCAAAGAACATGGTGAGAGCAGATAGGCCGTCCTAAGAGCTCATGTCAAATATGAAGCATAAGTATCAGAATGATCTCTGGAGTTGCATGCATGGCTAAAAAACAAAAGATTCAGAGAGGACGCAGCAATAGCAGAGCAATTGAGGCTCCAAAATTGCGAACTACTCTCTGTTGTCTAGAGGGCAATCATGACTCTGCTCCGCAAAACTGTAATAAGTTAATGATGCAAAAAAAAGCTTGTCTGAAAACGTAGTATTCATCTGAGAGATGCAGAGGTTTTGCTGTTTTTTTCAATAAATTGAAAATGGAAATTTTTCAAACCATCAAGGGGAAATCGGGAGATACCTGAAAAAATGTATGAGACATGATTACTTAGTAACTGAAAAAAGCTGAATGGCTGGAATGAAAAATTTTCATCATCAAGAAAAGCTGACAGACGACTGGACGATTCATGGCAAACAACAACTTGAGCAAAAGCACCGCTGGCTGCGTGAATTAACGCAAGTTGGTGATCGTAACGAGGACAACAACGGGAATTCGGCAATTATTACGGACAACACAAACCTAAGACTGGGTTGTATTCACTGCATGGTTAGCAGTGGTTATGGCCAAGTGTGAGACTGGGAGAAGTGAAGGGGCTGCTAAGCCAGGAGGAAGGCAGAGGAGGAAATGGAAAGAAAATAGGGAGAGCCAGCTGAAGCAGAACGTAAATCAAGTATAGAGGAAGTGGATTTTTGACGTAGGAGTAGCTTTACGTACTGTGGTTTAAGACAAAGTGAGGTATGACGCACTTGAAGAGATCGAAGGCCGATTATTGTTGGAAACGGTGTTAATTGATGTTCCTATCGCAAAGACAAGTGGTTGGGCGCACAAGCAAGTGCATCCGTCAAAAAAAGTATATATATCAGGGTCCACCCCGCCAAAACCAGCCTTGGAGAATACGCAAGAGAGGGCTGTCTGAGAAGGCGGTCCTGAGTGGAGGGGAGGGCACGTTGAAAATAAAAAAGCGCGGCTGACGGCGGGGTGGTCTGAGATTTACTTTACATTGAGCCTGGCTCGAGCGGCAGCGAGAGCCACGCGGAAAAATTGGCAAAAATAGCCGAGAAAAAGGTGAAAAACACCGCAAATGGTTAAGAAAACCACAAAAAAAACTAAAAATAGAAACAGACGGAAAAATGAAAATAAGAGGAAGTTGTGTGTTCGCAAAGAGATAATTGTATAAGAAATTGGTCGGGAAGATTTAGGAAAATAAGAATTGAGGTGGTGGATTTTATAGTATGAATTGTATTTTGTATGGAAATTGTATGGTAGTATGGTGGATTTAGTATGGGGAGTTTGTATTGTAGTATGGTGGATTTAGTAGATTTTGATTTTA